>VMBQ01003154.1:80560-129540 GCA_007657795.1 Dreissena rostriformis
AGTAGTAGTAGTAGTAGTAGTAGTAGTAGTAGTAGTAGTAGTAGTAGTAGTAGTAGTAGTAGTAGTAGTAGTAGTAGTAGAAGTAGTAGTAGTAGTATTAGTAGTAGTAGTAGTATGAACAGATATAAATGCACATATATTTTTTTTTAAAAACGTTATTTACCTCCTCTGTTAATAACACGTTTCATAACTGGTTCCGTATTCTTAAACAATATCGTGTTTTTATTCACGAGTATAATGACAAATACAAAACTTAACGATGGAAAGTTAAATTAGAAACATATCCAATGTTATCGGTATTGAAATAATTGTGTATACGTTTCTTATATACACTTTATAAAGCCTTCATTCAGTATATTGTAGTAAACAGCAGGCTTTATTCAGTTAAATGTGAAGATGTGGCTACTATTTCATACTTGACTGAATATCAACATGGCATTACAGTCTGTTTACAGAATAGATCATTCAATTGTTAAAAAGAACAAAACTCATACCGATGATCGTCCTCGAATAATAAACTTACGTTAAAGGATTAAACCACATGTAGATTAATCCCAACACTGACAACAGTCTGTGTACATGTTTGTTTATAAATAGACGATTGAATAAATAACTTCAAGGTTGGTAGATAAAGAAGCTCTAAATATACCTCTTTATTATTCTGCACAGCAAGCGTGGATTAATACACCTTACTTGCAGTTGAAAATGTACATGCTATTCGATTCAAATGGTAATACACAAATGCATCGCGCTTTTGCAATCGGAATGGTAATTGCATGCAACATAACAATGAATCGACGTAGGAAAAAAATAAGCAATTGAAATGTACATTGCATGCAATGGAAATGAGAATTACATGCAAACGAACCAAAAAGTCCTTGCAATCGAAACAAAACCTGCAATCAAAATTTGAATTGGTCATGCTGTTGACATCGAAAATTACATGCAATACTGATTTGAAGTCGTATGCAAATGAACTTGATAAAATGCAGGCAATCGAAATCTATATTGAAACACAATATGAGATGAAAATTACATATAATTGAAATCGAGAAACGGAAAAATACATTGAATTGAAATTTGACATAACGTGCAATCGGAAAAGCACAATTACACATATTTAAAATCAAAATACGGAAATGATGTGCAACCGGTACAAATAATATATGCAATGTATTCAATAAATTCGGAAAAAATGCATGCCATCGAAATCACAAATTATGGTGAATACGGAGTTTCGTTCTAGGGTTTGTGTTTTGAATTTGTTTGATGCTTGAATTCGTTCTTTCATTCTGTAAGTTTCCTGTAATATAAGCACAATGTTCCATGTAAAGCATGCGCATTTGTTCGGCCTTTAGTCATAATACGTTCTATATAATTCACAAATCATATTTTTTATGTAAATAACAACGACATTCCCATGGCAGGTGACAAGTGTGACCACGTGATCAGCGCGTGCCTCTCCAACCCGTGCAACAGTCACGCCACGTGCATTGAACAAAATGGCGGTTACAGGTGTCAGTGTCCCGCCACATTCGCTGGGAAACAATGCGAATACATGAGTATGATTATATAAGATAATGGTCAGCATACTCTATTCGGAACTCTATTAACTCTAGCTACAACATCAGAAAACACATTAATTTTCGAATTTTAAAAAGATGCATATTTATAGTATTTTTAGTTTGAATGACAGTACGTTTAATTCTTCTTCATTTTGAATAAACAACAACACTTTTATGCAGGAGACTATTAGGCCGAATTATGGCCAAAAATTACGAAAATATGCACTGGTACCTCATGTGAATTAGCATAAAAGAACGACATATTTCTGAATAAAAATTATTATAAAATCAAACTAGCAGACATACACATTTCTCATAAACTTATGAATAATCCCACGATCCCCTGTATATATTTCGTTGCTGCCTGTTTCAGTGGACAAATTCTCTCCGCCTCGTTCAGTGGTCATATTCTCTCCATCTTTTTCAGTGGACATATTCTCTCCGCCCGTCGAGACTTCGGAGCTCTCTGACTCCGCCCACCGACACAACCTGTACATCGTGGCTGGCACGCTCGGGACGCTCGTGCTGGTCGTGGTGGCCGTGCTGGTCGCCTGCTACTGTCGCATCTACGAGACCTACCGGCAGCTGCGCTGGCAGAGGTTGCGCAACCATATACAGCGTTCCGTCTCATGGTATGCGATTTGAGTTGGAGTTGTTGTTTTTTCCCCCATTTGAGCCATGTTTTAAGAATCCGTTGTAGATGAGCCTATGCAGTCCACTCAGGCTAATCAGGGACGACTGTTTCCGCTTTTATGGAATTTTTCGTTTAAACGAAGTCTCTTCTGAACGAAAATACAGTTCAGGCGGAAACTGTCGTCCCTGATTAGCTTGTTTGAACTCCAAATGCTAATTTGGAACGAAACTTTACGCACATGCATTAAGCCCAGTTTTCCCAGAACGCGACTCACATAATATGAAAACGCCTTATATTAATTTGTTAATTTTCCCGCACGTGCATTATAGCCCCGACCTAGACGTGCACGGGTCCAGAGAGGAGCTCTACAAGGGGGCCCGCCTGTCCGTGGACTCGGCGTTGCTAGGGAACACCACGAGGCTCCAAGGCAACAGCAGCAGGTGCTACGAAAACTCTACGTTTGAGAGTACCGGAAGTGGCGCCGCCATGTCGGTGTTGCAGGTGTAGGGGAGGAGCGGGAAGTGGATATTATGATGCCGAGGGTGATGATGCACGATGGCCGTTTAACCGACCGAATCGCAGACGTACTGATATATTCGAAAACCAGTTCTAAGACTTACATTTAAAAGTACATGTTAAGCATATTCCGACATACCGGTATATTGTTGTCAATCTTTTGAAAAATGTATTCTGTATTCAGAAGTGTAAGAATGTATTGGTAAAAAAAACACACACAGAAAGTGCTATTAAACAAGATTTTGCGTTCAATAAACCCAGATGCTCCAAGTGGAAGTCTTGCCAATTGCTTGATTGACCCATCTGAATATTAAGTCGAAGTCGACAGGTAGGTCAATGTCAAGGAAAAATGCGTTAAGGGTAATGTGGTTGTGTTGATAGACAACACTAATTCAAGTATCAAAGCTTTAGTGGAATCATTATTGATGTTATACGAAATGCGTCATTTTGGGTAAAGCTCGTGCGGACGGACAAATTGATCTATGGCTCCAGGTATGAGGAGATATTGGGAATATAAAGCGGAACGTGGCTGAAATGTAAACGCTTAAGTGACAAAACGCTAGATGGTTTATAACCGCTTCTGGTAAACTCGGACAAATACCTTTGAAACAAGTAGACGAATATTTTGACAAGATCTCGCCATCAATAGCCTAATATTTCACAAATGACTAATTTCTAGCCGGGTCTGAACTTAAACGAGGCTGCTTTTACATTCATGACAATGCGTCTTCTTAACACGGGCACGAGAACAGATTTTGTCCATCGAAAATAATATTATAGGTGGTCGCGTAAATGGATGGAAGCATGCACTGCTTAGACAAGGATCCGTCTTATATGGCGAATCGCAAAAAGGTAGCAAACAGAGACAGTTCTTAAACTTATTTTTGCATCCTGAACAATTTGAATATTAATGCATTTAGGTGAATGCTCTGAAATTCCGAATGACCTATTCGTGTATATTCGTGAACGATTCAACTTTAATCAGTATCGTGGTTTGCAGTACGAAGTTTATGTTGACAAAATGTTATTACTTACAATGTTAAGGTGAAAGTAAGATATTTACATTTAAGTGTACATTAACTTTTTATCTGGATCATAAACCGCATAATTATGTCATAAATTTACTCGGTGAAGAAGTGTTTACACAAAAAAACAAGCTACGAATACACCATAATTAAAATAAAGTTATTATTGATGAAGACGTACGACAAAAAGTGCAGCGGGTTTAAAAACAATTATTTGGTACAATTATGGAGCAGGGGACTTACAAAAATAAACGCCATTACAAACCATACATACTCGACGGGCGACTTATGGTTTGGTGGCCGTTTAACTTGTTTTGAATGGTATAAGACCGACTACTTTGCATTAACATATCCAAGCTTTAATCGATTGGGCTTGATGCATGGCATATAGGAATAATGAAACTAAATACATTACCAAGAACGAAACTCTTCTTACCTTCTATTGTTAAAGGCCACCGACCAGTTTCGTTAACGAAACAGGACAATACATACAACCCAATTAACCCTTTGCATGCTGGGAAATTTCTCGTCTGCTAAAATGTCGTCTGCTGAATTTCTGAAATTAGCATTTTCTTCGTTTTTTTTCAAAGAATACTATCAGAATAGCAAACAGTTTGGATCCTGATGAGACGCCACGTTCTGTGGCGTCTCATCTGGATCCAAACTGTTTGCAAAGGCGTATAAAATTCGGTTCCAGCGCTTAAAGGGTTAAAGACAGAGTCGCGTTCTGGGAAAATTGGGCTTAAATTGAGTGTGCGTAAAGTGCCGTCCCAGATTCCGCCTACAGTGGATTTTAACTGAATAATGAATTCCACTTAACTGTTTTATTTTGTCACGATGAAGGGAAAAGGTTCAATGTTTTAACTGCGCTGAATATATCAAAACTGAGATTGTCTGATCTACATAGTTTAGGTATAAATTCAAGCATTACTGAAATAACGGTTATTATTTTCCGGATGTCGACTTTGCATATTCTTTGAATGCTTAATATTGGGGGAAATTTAGCATAGATCGCGATAACAAGTATATTTGTAAATCGGTATGTTAACCCGTAAGGTTACACTGCACATATGAAACGGTGTAAAGATGCTGAAGCTGTATTTTCAGAAATTTCTTGCATTAATTCATTTCAAAAATGTTTTTGGTACTGTTTCACATTTCAAGAAGCAGCAATAAATTCCTACTAATAATATTGACAAGTTTTAAAGATAAAAGCAAAGATATACCTCTGAAGAATGATATCTGCCAGTCTTTTCTCGCTTTCTTTATTCAACATTTCGACTTACACTCTTTGACTATAAGCTTCGGAAATATGTATGTGGACGGTTTTTGCTAAATAAGGCAAGACACAAAAAGCATTGAATATTTTGGAATTCATCGATAGCAGCAACAAATAGCAGTTTGGACGGACCAGTTTATTAGGCAATATACCGCTCTTAATTTTAAAGATAACTTAACATTTTATCAATAATCATTTGTTATGTATATCTTTCGAAGGGTATGCGTTATTTGCAAACCAAAGCTATTATTTTATAAATGGTAACTTTGAACAATGGTCCAGTTCATTTTGAGTATTTAAAAGCGACAGCTTGTCATTGAAAGAAAACATTTGGGCTTTCAGAGTCCATCCTATGTAACTTGATATTATCATTGAAACTTTGGAATGAGGTCTTAAAACAATTAATTTTAAATTAAGTTTCGAACAAGAGTTTATGTAGAATTTGAACTGCATTTCAGTAAAAAAAAATGTACATGATAAATAGTACCTCGTTTCAAATTACTTTACATACGTTGCCGGTTTATGAACCCAACAAAGTTTTTGCAGAACGTTAAACATATTTTTAGTGATGCCTGTAAATGTATAAAAAAAAAATATAAAAGCGCGACACTTATAGGTATACTGTCACACGCAATCCACACGAGTGAAAGGGCATTTTTAATAACAAAAGTTCAACCAATTCACCTTTAACCCTTTGCATGCTGGGAAATTTCTCGTCTGCTAAAATGTCGTCTGCTGAATTTCTTAAATTAGCATTTTCTTCGAATTTTTTCAAAGAATTCTATCAGAATAGCAAACAGTTTGGATCCTGATGAGACGCCACGTTCTGTGGCGTCTCATCTGGATCCAAACTGTTTGCAAAGGCCTTCAAAATCCGGTTCCAGCGCTCAAAGGGTTAAAAACGTATTCGTCTCTATAGAATACAAAATGAAAAAAAAACGATTATTATTGTTCAGCATATACATTACGAGTGTTTGTGTATGATTATTATTCATTATTAAACACCATTGATAAGTGACCAAAACATGCGATAAGTATGAGCCTACGTTTGGTAGCAAAGTGTTTTAATGCGGTGGTTCAACATGTTTATGTTTAAATCCTTACTTATCCCATATCAATTTAACAATGTCTTCAAAACGATATGATGTATTTAAAATTAGTTATCAACTCATTCACATTACATAAGAATCTATTGGATAGTAACATTTGTTTCTAAACTAAGCAAACCTGTTTATTAAGTTTAACACAATTAAGGTAGTTATAATTGTTCTGCAAATTGTACATGTTAATGGGATTACGTGTAAGAACGAACAGCGTATTGCTTGTCCTCCATTCTACAAGAATGTAGAAATCTTTCTATACAGTGTTATCTATACAATATATAACTGATTTGTTTGTATTTTAGGCAAGCAACCGGTTGCTTTGAATAGGACCAGAAAATGTAAAAAGTCAACATGGAACATAACAAAATACTCGAGGCTGGGGCCATTGCATTAGAGCGGTCAATGCACATCATTTTGGGACATAAACCAGTTTAACCCATTTATGCCTAGCGGCCTTGGCAAACAGCGTAGACCCAGATGAGACGCCGCATAATGCGGCGTCTCATCAGGGTCTGCGCTGTTTGCTTAAAGGAATTTCTGTAAGGAATATTCCAAATATAGAAATAAATATACTAGACATCCCTTATTTTAGAAATAAATTGATCCAATTTAGAAGGATGGGAGAGTCCACTAGGCATAAATGGGTTAACGGCATGCCTAACATCACAAAAATCAATGGCAAATGATACATTTATTTACTTTCACAAATTATTTTAACGTGGGAGAAAATGTATCTCAATGATTTCACTGTATAACTTATGAACGTTTGTTTGTGTTGTTTGATACATTAATAAGCAAGACGCCTCATACATGCGTTCATTATAGGATCTAACTCCTCCATTCATTGAATTCGTCTTACGAAATATATATGATGCTTTATATTTTAGTCATCATCTGGGGTTTGGGAACTTTCTCGTGGTCGCAGAGAACATTTAATCCCCAGGCATTCAAAACAATCAATGGAACAAACAGTGAGTCGCAGCTGTGGTTACCGAGCTAGTTTGTCAGAACAGTAACTTCAT
The DNA here is from genome assembly GCA_007657795.1 of Dreissena rostriformis. Taxonomy (NCBI): domain Eukaryota; kingdom Metazoa; phylum Mollusca; class Bivalvia; order Myida; family Dreissenidae; genus Dreissena; species Dreissena rostriformis. The sequence continues at coordinate 87,705 of VMBQ01003154.1, forward strand.
CGGTGTTGGTAAACCAAAAGTGACGCAACTAGATAAGTAAATACAGCTTCACAGTGCAACTATCGATAACGGATACGCTATCGCGAATCGACGTGCTTGGATAGAAATTGAAAAAATCATTCGCGACGTGCTTGGATAGAAATTGAAAAAAAACAATCTTTCCCTTTCCTTAAGATTGAGACAAAATAACAGGGAATTTGTATAAGCGATCGTTGCTGAATGAAGCTTGAAACAAATCGGATAAAGGGTGAACAAATTAACGCAAATTGGATAAATATAAAATGATAATTGTATTCATCCTATTCATATGTGGATGTGAGTCGCAGTCGCACTTCACATACAGTCGACCTGAACTTTCGGAGTTATATAAATACGCGGAACGTTTTCTAGGCATTCATCCAGAAAACCAGGTAAATCCAACTTTTGTATCTATATGATTATCGCAGATGTGCAAAGTAAACGTATGTGTGATATAAGAATAGAAATAATCATCAGTAAATGGAATCGTAACATTAAATCGATATTACCAAGATATTACATATTTCATGCTAACTATAGTATTGAAAGAGATAAATTATAATTTCGATGACAATTTGCATTAATCAAGTATAGATAACTATACAGGTTTACACACACTTCTTATTTCTTAAATGCAGTTGAAAATTATTTCATCTTTTGACAACATGCCTGAATTTAAAGCAAACTAATATATATTTTAAAATGATGAACATGAAACCGAGATATACATTAAAATATATTATATAATTAACTATAAATAATTATACAGCAAACTCATGTTTATACTGTGAGTATTTCTACCACATGTTACAGACATAGGAGCCAATGAGGACTTAAGATAACACATTCTTCACCTGCTTCTTTATTATTTTTGTTTAACTGTGCAACTTTTTATGTTCAATATATAGTATTACAAAAATACATGTTTTATATGTATCAGTTCATGTGCATGTACTTGAAGGGTGTACATGTATATAAACATAGTTGTAATCAAAACATTCATATACAACACAAATTTCAAAAACAAAACATTTCAAAGAAGCTAACTTTACATACTTACTAAATATAATTTTACATGCATATATCCTTTCTATAATTTGTATAATATTGTACATATATATGAAAGATAGCTTAAGTGCTGAATTGCATTATGTATAATTCTCAGAGAATGCAGACTTAACAAAATACAGATTTGATAACAAAATTCAATTCTCACAATAACTTATTTTCTTATAAACCATCAAATAAACAGACATTTCATGACACTGGTACTTTAAGTGTTTCGCAGCATTATCTACATATACAGACATAAAGGCAATCTAAGCCAATAACCACAGTTATATATCATCGAAAGTAATATTTAATCACATCAATAGGCTGGATATCCCCGTTTTCTGACATTTCAAATTGCGAACCGTAGTGTTTTGCACTTTCTTTGCAATTTAGCCTTGCTCTAGTCCTAAATGTCAATCATGTGTTTCTCCCGAGAAACTTAGGGTTCAGCAGACGTATTCACTGGAAGCAAATACGTCAGACACTGACATGTATCATATTATTATAGCACGCATAGTGTACAGAAATTTAATGCACTAAGTATTACTGAGAGTATTGAGTGCCAATTAAGTTTAAAGACACGCTTGTTACAGAAAACTAGAAAATCGTGCGTTTGTTAACATAACAATTCTTTCGACGATGCTGAGTTTTCAAGATTTATATGACAATTTTAGAGTTATAGAATAAAATTCTAAAAAAAAATTACAATGAGTGCATGGATTGTTCATGCATTTCAACAAAAAGTGTATGCATTTATAAATCATATATTAGTCCCTACATACAAAGTCATGTACAGTACACATAGTAAAGACAATATGATTTTATGAATACTTTTTTATTAATATGACATGTTTGTTTAGTTTTTTTAGTGTTTGCGTTTTGTAAGAATACTCTGTTTATTAATATTATAATCTATTAACTCTTAATTCCTTTAAATTGTGTACTATATAACGTGTCTGTGCTTTTTTATGTTTAAAACATGCCAACAAAAATTATTCTATTTTCTATAATCATGCAGTCCAGAAAATTGATTTGTTTTCGAAAAACGGTTTCATGTTTAGAGATTAAGTAGCCAAGGTTTACAAAATGAGATTGACGGTTAATACCAACTAAAACAGAATGGCCTTAATACATATCTTAAGAAATGTTTTCTTTCGTGAAAAGTTTATTTACACTAAAATGCTTTGGCCATACTTATTTCTAGCTTTTATCAGGGATTTAGTTAGTGTTGAGGCAAGAAATCATCATGCATGTCATCACACAAAGAAGTAAAAGAATTATGTGGGAAGTAACATCGCATTGTTATGAACTCTACATTGTTGTGGATCAATGTGTCTCTTGTCCGAAGCGAATTGTGTTTTTGTGGGATTAACTTTATTTTATTTTATTTTTAAAGTCGTCGTGGTCGTCGTTTTGACCGTCTGGTACAGTAGTATGCTGATGTCGTAAAGATTGGTCTTAACTCAGTGTATTTCAATATATTTATTTCTTTTGTCAAGTTCATCAATTCTACACAATACGAAAATGATTGAAACGAAAGAAATAATTATTGTATAGTTTTAACCTTCTGGTATAGTAATATGCTGATGTCGTAAAGGTTGGTCTTAACTCAGTCTATATTTATTCCGAACCAGCTTCATTCAAATAAATATAATGAGGTTTTTGCATTTACGAAGTATTGTCATCTTTTGATGCGGTTGTGGTTTATATAAATATCACATACTATATGAGAACGCATTAAAAAAAATAATCTAGCTCAAAAGGTAAAAAGGACAATTTACTAAATTTCCCATTAACACTACGTAATTGCCTGTGTCTAACACATATAACTTTGATGTACTTCGGAATAAAAAGACATGCAGATAATTCAACTATATTTGAGTCATTTACGATTTTCGAGTTTAATAGGTATCGTATAATAGCAGTAAACATTTCCGTCACTTGCTATGCTATTTTATAGAGTGCATGCCTAGTGTATATGTATAATAGAATATCTTACTTTTCTTGATTTTACATTTCTTGATTTTACATTTCTTTCAGCATCAACGCTCAATCGATGTTTTATATAGGTAACAAAAATTGCAAAACTTGATGGTGATAAACTAACGCCATTTTACATTGGCATTAAGGTTTTACTATAAGCAAAGGTTGTTCCATGTTATCTTCAGAAGATTTATCAATGTCAAGTTAATGTGCACGTTCTTTCGAAATCGAAGTTTTTAAATCTTCACACCGATATAAGCACCATCGATATTATGAATAAGGATATATACAATTAATGAATAGAATTCACGAATACAGTTCTTTTCATAGATGTAAGAGATCATCACAATGGTAATGTAATTAAATAAAAATGAATTTGATACAGAGTAGGATGCATATATANTACATTCTTAGAAACGTTAAAAATTAGCATTTCTGGTAGTTATTCGGTTGTTAGGAATTATGACATGACAAATCTGCATACGTATCGAGTAGAAAGTGCACTTGGTTTATATACTACCAGTATAAAGAATATATCCAATAATTTATGTTTAATTTCATTGCTCTGTTTCGTGTACAGCGTATTGAAGATTATGTTGAAGATGTTGATATGCTCATTAAGTAAGATTTACATCCGTGCTGTTCTTTTACTTTGTTCTTCCATCGTAAAGAAGACTTCCACTTGATTGTTATAAGACATAAATCACGTCCGTGGATTGTGCGACTTCTCATTAATGAGACCATTACTTCTCAAGACAGTCCAAATGTGCCCAACGACAAATCTGCGCCACATTAGGATAAACGAACGTTACTGAAAGCATGCGAAATATGATATCTTGATACAAACAAATAAAAATACATGTAAAAAGATAAAAAAAAAAAAATTGATAACACATCGCTATATGATAAAATTAATTTATTCAGATAGGTTTGTGAAATGTGTAGGAAAAAATGGTATAACTTATGTTTCCATGTACATTTACAGTCTGCATTATGTGAAATTCGTACATGTTTATTTGTTTTTACATTTATATGGTCAAACTATACGTGTCCTCAACATTATAGTGGTTTATATTTTGTTCAGATTTTTGTTTTTATAACCTCTGCCGATATGTTGAACTAGTTCATAACTATGAAATGCATACATTCATCTCTCCGTGCTCTGTTCCCTTGCAGAGTTGGTGTATCGATAATGAGCCGTGCGAAGGTATCGGTGATGATTTTGATGACAGTATGCAAGTGGACATAGCTCCAAATAACTTCATAAGGTATCCAGTATAGTGATATCAACACTATGTTACAATTATTATTTTCAATTATTGCAACACGTACATTTTTTCTTTTTTTTGTGTTCCTGATTCACAACAGAAAATACTTTTCTCCTCGCGACCACACCACTATATGACTTATCATAGGAACTACTATTTGTTGGCTGTTTAGTTAATTTTCTTATGTTATATAGTTTTTCACATGTTATTATAAAATTGTACTGTTGTGTAATCTTTAAAACGAATACAGTATGGTTCTGTCTCTATAAATGAAACAAAGTGTAATGTGCTTGATTGTTTAGAATACGCGTGTAATTTCTTTAATGTAGGTTTCTGTCTGAATTAAAGTAATCTAAACCTATGATGGATAATTAACAATTCGCAATGCGATTAAGTACCAATCATACGGTGTACGTATGTTGTATTTGTTGAAAGACATTTCACATTAACAATGGTTGTATACGACATGTTTATCTGAAATATTGTCATTTTAAATATTTCCACTTCAAACAAATGCAACTGGTCAATTTTGATTGCATCCCAATACCTCCACCACTCCATTCCCATTTGGACTTACCATTGAATGCGATTCCCATGCCGTACCTACAGGCTCCAGGTGGTCAATGCATCTCGTCTTATGATCTACAACACTACGGATGATCTGGATTCCCCTGGCGCGTGTGCAAACCCGGTCAAACATGTTTCTTTCTTGGATTCGTACAATGATACTTTGCGTCTCACCCCTGAACAGTTTCATTTTCTGGAAAGTACAATATACGGTCAGTGGGATCATATTTAGACTTAGTGTAGTTCTGGTGCGCGCTTTTTTCGGTAATATAACTTGCAAATGCCGTAACGATTAGCAGAACACTTGCATATCTTAAATGATAAGACTGCCTTCAGGCGGAGAACATCAGTATTATATAAATCGCCGTTAATACGATATTTTAAGATAATGACTTTGCAAAAAGTTTGTAATTGAAATGGACTTTTTATTATTAAGATTTGATTTAATTTTGCAATGTAATCCTTATTTAGTAATAACATGCTCGGTACAATTTAACTCTCCACAGCAATGGCGTGATTGCATAAACATATTTTTATTACAATATCAAAGGATATTTGAAAACCTAATAACATGGATATTGATTTTGATATATTTGATTCAATTGAAGTTGCAGGTACCGTTACTACGTGGTATTATAACACAAAAAAGTAAAGTAAATTTCATCATAAAAGCAACTGCTAAGGCGTGTTTGTTTATATTTAATTTGTTTGATATTGGTTGTGGATATAAATAGGTCGTGCCTCACTATTCTTTTATTGTTAAATAAGTATATGTACTAGTTTAATCATCAACGATAACGTACCGTCTTGCCTTCGTTTTATTGAGGTTACCATTAATTCATGTCTAATTTCAGTAAGTATTACATGTCATTTATTGCTTTAATAAATGTCAACTTAAAATAGCAATCTTAACGTTCTTTGTTAGAAACATATCGTGTTACATGGCTTTCGCCAAGAAAGTCTTCAACACAATTTCACCGAATTGCCTGTTTGTCTTACATTTGATTTCTAACCAGTATTATATCGATACAACACGTATTTTATTTTAGGTTGTTATTTGTATTTCGCTATTTGCGTGACCAAGCACATAAAGAAGTTCCTCTGTGTTAGAATGCATGGTGTAAGGTATTAAGAAAGAGAACACAAGACGCAAACAACGATTTTATTTTGAAGGAAATATATGTGTGGTGTTAAGATGTAATATCGCAAAGCGATGATTTACAAACATGTGCTAAGATTGTTGCATGTTATTCTCATTTACGTGTGAAAACTGTAAAGTAGCAGTGCTGTTCAGTATATTTGACTGAAATACAAAAGAAAATTGTATTTAAGAATGCAACCAAATCAAACAAAACTATATAGAGCACATGCGAAGAGCTCTGAATCTGAATCAGAACTGTTTGACATGATTGTTTTCAGTTCTAGCACAGTTCGCGGCTAATCCACATGATGATGCCACATCTACCAGATGCTGGAAGCTTGTCTTAAGTGTCCATAAATGTCCCTCTGATAATCGCGGTCTGATGTGCTCCGGAAATGGTCTTTGCCTGTTACGAGAGGTAATTATTGTTTAGACGTAGTCGTTAACGGCTATGCCTTAAAAGCAAATAAGGATTAAATTGCTTCAAAATGGGTTGAAATTACAGGACACAATTATCGGTTCAAATTAGTGATATGTGGCCTACAATTTGCACTTCTTGCATACGACAAATGCGATGTTTATTGCATATGGAACAGCCATTTAAAATGTAATTCAACGTTACGTTATTTTGTTAAAATGAAATTTTGATTTCGGCGATCAATTTAATATAATGTGCATTTCTTAACCCTATGTTCAATCAAAGTACTGACAGTACTGTTGTGACAATGCTTTTGAAGAGGATGGATATAAAAGCATTAATTTAAGTTTATCTACATCACCACAATTGTGTATTTTTTATTGCTTGTGATTTATCCGCATCCTTCATTTACAATTTGGCATAGCTGCAGTGTATATGGACTCTTAGACAATCAACAGTTCTTTTTTAAAATTTTATTAAGAACAAGAGGCATACTTCTTCAAAGGAGCCATTCATTTTCACATATGGGTACGAAAAAAAATGTGGGAACGAAAATATTATGCCTAAAAAAAATGGGTACGAAAAAAAATTGGGTACTAAAAAAACTTGGGTACGAACAAAAATTAGGGTACGAAAAAAAATTGAGTATGCAAAAAATGGGGTACGAACTTTTTTGGGTACGAAACAAATTTTTGGTTCGAATTTCATTTTATTAGGAAAGATGGAATACCTGTAAGTATACCGGGGTACCCAAAAGTATCATTTGAAAATCGGTGTACGGGGAAGTATACTTCAAAGTAACCGGGGTACGGGGAAGTAGTACCCGTAGGAAACTTGACCCATTCAGCTTCACTTCCAGTTCAATGACTTCGAACAATGTTGAAAATGACACTATTCCACTATCGAAGGTTTCAACATATAAGTAAAGTTCTCTACTTCGCGCTTTTTTATTAACATCGTATTCCACTGTTATTATCGAGCTTAATAATTTAAACATTTTCTTCGGCATTTGCCAATTGTTGTTGTTGTTTCTCATAGTTCAATGATTATCAGCGAGGTATGCTGATTGAGAAAAAATAGCTAACTCAATCCGAGGTATGCCGATTGCGAAAATTTAGCTAACTTAATCGGACTGGCTCGGTCTTTAAGGTAGGTAGCCATTGTGATTTTGTTTTCATGGTATGATAACTTAGACGAACTGATGAAGCAGCATCGTCATAAATGATAATTTGTATTCATCTTTATTTATAATATTGCATCACCACATGTAACCGAATTTAATTATTGAGCTTCTGATATATGATATGTGTTTTTAATAAGAAATTCGCATACCGCATTTCACTACAAATATGTGTAAGCATTTTTTAAATATTCCAAATATTGATTTCGTCTCTCACCAATGCAATATAAATAACGAAACCATATATATTGTATGTACAGTCTGAAACTCAGAAACCAATTCAATAATTCTCCAAATTAAAAATATCTAAATAAGGCATACATTACTAAAACTGTAAAGTATAATTTTCTTTATGGACCCAAATATGTGGTTTTTTGCATTCATATTGCTTAATGTCTTGGATGTATTTGGAGACGAATGTGGGGTTAAAAAATGCAAAACAAATACTTCTTCGTCTGCCATTACACCAAACAGTCATATTAATTCCTTGTGTTTAATATTATATTTGATAATTTGTACTATGTTTAGGTTTTTTCAGTTTTAGCCGTATTGTTTAAACAAAACACTGCATACGAGACCGTCATTATTTATAATTTGTAATTGTATTCGACGTAAAATAAGCGTTATGAATGTGTGTTGCTCTTATAATGTAAATACGTGTAGATATGACAATTAATTGTATATGCATATGTTTTAATTTACATTTGGTTCGGGGGTTTTCTGTTCTGAATTTGCTTCTTTACCTTTTAATATTCCGAGTCCAACACAAACGACACGTTTATTTTTAAAAAACGTATTGGATCGTGGATCATTTCGCACTGGTCAACTTAGCATAGAGCTTGTGGCCAACATAGCAAACATAACAGACAATTTATGAATGCTAATAAAACAGTCATTGGGAAGTGTGTGTTGCAAAAGAAAAAATATTTTACAATTAATTACAGTGTTGCTACAATTATTTCAAAATTTGATTTTCATAACATATTACATACATCGGCGTGGAATGGTTTTAAAACATACATTAATATTGAGTTATCATTTCATACTTTATTTTTGTAAACGTGTTAATGAGTTACGTGGGCAAGCGGGCGTCAGATATAATTAATCAAATGCTTACAAAAAGAACGAAAACGCTTGTTTTTAAGAATGCATGCTTATAAATTCTTAAACTTACCAATCGTATGTACATATATATTGATGACACTTTCTAGCTTTCAATGAATGAATTATTTATGTCTGTATTTGGGTCCACATTGTCGCGATAGGAAAACAATTTCTCTCCTATCTGAACTCATAAAACCAGCCGAAGAAAATAACTGTAACACACTTTGATTAAAGTGTGATTATTATATAGTTTTTCTCCGAATCTACAGCTATTGTTAGCTGCTAAGACCCTGTGGGATGACATGAAATATTTATGATATGTCTTATACTTGTTTGCATCGAACATTTATCGCTGAATTTATTCAAGCACGAGATGAACAATCAATATTTATCATTCAATTGTATAAACCGCCCGTTCTATACCGTAAACGATTTGTATCTGTTCTATAAATGTGATTTTTGGGAAAATTACTCAAATGAAACACCAGCGAATTCGTAGCTATATATGATTAAATTTCTGTTTATATGGTTGTTCTGCTTTGATATTTTGCATACTTGGCTTTCTATATACACATATACACAAACATTTAAAGCAAAACGTTGGTGGTTTCAATATTTGAATTGTTCACAGAAATATTGTTGAGTAAAAACACCAGAATGTATTTGTTAAGATACTCATTTCATGCAAGGTAGATCAAAAACTTTTAAAATTTGCATACGGTCAATACGTAAAATATATTTAAAAAACATTTGCTTTTCTATTCAATACATTATTCTTTTTAATTTCGATTTTGTCGATGTCTCAGTTGCAATATGTCACAAGTGCATTTTATTTATTTATTTATTTTATTAAACGTCAATTTTTAATTTAAGTAAAATATTATAGTTGTATTCATATACGAAATATCGCAATATTATTCGTATAAAACGCGAGACTTACTTACTCGAGACTTACTGGAAAGAGCAATTGTGTGTATCATAGCATTTTGTCACAAATCTGCATATATGATGTCTCTTGGTTTTCCGCATGATATGATAATGTCCGCTTTGCGACCAAGGCCTTCTGTTTTCTATCAATTATCATAGATCGTTCTCAATATCTTACTTGAAAATTACTAGTTCTTCCAGGACATAACATTGAACGCAGCTGTTTGCGCTTTCTACATTCAACCCAATCGCCCTCAAATAAATATGCTACCGAACATAAGCCGGATACGTTGAACTTTATCAGAAAACATTACAAGTTTCAAGTGTAACCTATAGTCATACTCGGTTTTGTTTCGGTACAAGTTTAATCAGATATTTAACACGCTTCTTATGCGAAAATCAACGGTACTTAAATATATTCAGGAGTGTCGAGTTGATATTGACGAGCTATACAATTACATTTTAACGAGAAGATACAGTTTTAACTATTCGTCATTTTGTTTTGATTTTGTCATTGTTTATATGTGATTTCGACAGGGTCTTCCGCATTGCAATTGCTGTACCGGGTTCCCAGGACCCGTGTGTCGTGAAAGCACGTGCGTGGAAGCCGGATGTCAGAACGGGGGCACGTGCCTCATGTCAAACGATGTCACAGGTTCGAGTATAACATTACAACATCATTCGTTCGACGGAACTTTGCCCTTAAATGCTTGAGCGAACTAACGCAATAACAAATTACGTTCATATAGAAAACATCAGTTTGTTCAAATATTTTGTGGCCGTTGAATTGGCGACGAGAATTGTGTCACTTAAATAGTAAAACTTCTAAAATGATTTCAGACGTTCAATTATAATATACTAATCTTAGTATCTTCATGTTATTATATCTTAGTTGTGATTATTTTACACATTGTTTATCAAACATATTATTTTATTTGATATACAGTTTCTACGAAACAGGTTTACCCCTTCCAATGGTTCTCTGTCAGAACTTATATAGTATAATAATTTTTAAAGCAATCGTTAATTTTAGTTTTGCATTTTAAAGGATACGTACCTGTGTGTGTGTGTGTGCCATGCGGAAGTAGATGCGAGGTGGTTCTCAATCCATGTTGGTCCAGCCCGTGTTTTCATGGCGTCTGCGTGGACAATTCGAGTGGCTATGCGTGCATCTGTGTCCCAGGTAATTCGCAAATTACCAGTCCGGAGTTCTCAACTTTTCGTGCAAAGAATTGTCCTAAGAGTCTGTTGATCGTATTTCATCATTGAAAAGCATTATTCTATGTAGCATTATTTGTGCTTTTTAACATTAAACATTGTTTTGTGTAATAATACAGTAATATATTACACATGTTTTTCTTAATGTTGACTAATAGAAATTTCAATTTAATTTTGATTTTCTTTACAAGTGTTTAGGGTCGTGTTATGTTAACATATTTTCTCTCTGGTTCTCTGTCAATGACGCGCATATACATGTAAGAAAACAATCAAAATATGCGCCCTTGTAGGCTATCACGGTCCGGACTGCAGACTCGAGTACAACGAATGTGACTCCAACCCCTGCCTGAACGACGGCATTTGTGAGGACATGCTAGATACGTTCAAGTGTGGATGTAAGCATGGTTACAGGGGATCCAAGTGTGAACTTAGGGTTGGTGGGTTACACATTATAATGTAATGTGTGTCTTTATTTGACGGTTGGTTATTCGTTAAGCAATTGAAATCCACAATGCTTTGCATTGGACGTTTGAATGCGATGATAACAGTTTTATTTAATTGTGTTTGTGTTTGTCGTGTTGTTTGGTAATTGGACAATTTCTCAAATGAGTGTTTCCTCTTGTAAAGCACGAGTTTTACTTTATATATTTTTCATCTCTATTGAGATCGATGGGAAGAGCGAAATCGGGTTTAGGAATAATCGTTTGTATTGGTATCGCCAGTGTTGTCAATTGCGTCAGTATATGTGCAATACAATGGGGTTATATTGCGATTAGTGTGGTTTGTATTTTAAAAAAATGCAATGCTTAAATGTTCATTTTTTCTCGTTCACTTTAAATGATTTTATATTATTAAAACGTGCTTTACACAGCTTTTTCCATACAATCAATAACGCATGCAATTCATAATTAGATTTGTTAAAGGCAAGCATATCCAAGCGAAGATCAATGAAACTGAATAAGGTTTATCGTTTATTTAATATCTTAATGTCAATTTTAAAGTCTAGTGTCGAGGCAAACACATTTTTCCTAAGTCGGTCAAAGAGCTCCAAAGGCTTTGATTGATGTGATGATTGTGCAAATAGTGTGTGTTAAATGCCTCATCCTCTCACACTCGCACTGATTACTTTCCATTAATGCTAGACTTATTTCACATGTCATGTTAATTCAAGTGCGAAACTGTATGTCAATTAATTATGGTAGCTTTTTATGATTTATTTCATTGTAGGTGAGTATTCTTAAATAAACTAATAACCAAATTAATGTAGAAACTCCAAGAAAAACGAATTTGCCAAAAGTTTAATTTAATTTTCTGTTTTAAATCAGAAACCGTTGTAAATTTTATTTCTAAGATACTATGACCTTGAACTTGTCCCACCCATTCCATCAGAAATGTAAACCTACGACACCATTCTGAGAATTCAACACTGTTTAAAACCTATGATCAAACTGGTCGATTTTCGTCGGTTTAATGTATTCGTTCCATAATATATTTTAATATCGTTTACCACTGCAATTAGTAAGTGTACTCATGCTTCAACGTGTATCACATTCACAGTGTTGATATAGTGCATGTGTGTTTACAGAAACTTCACTATCACAAATGTGATTTAAGTCAAGACCACACAAACTTACTTTCTCACAATTATTCTAAAATTGTCAAATGTGGCGGAAACAGAATATTGCCTTAAACCAAGTGATCAGCTTTCAAAAACTAATGGAACGCGAACATGCCATTTAGATGCCACAGCTCACTTTGTGTGTTTAATCGTTTTTTAAAAGGTGATAATAAACTGAGAATCAGATTATTCACTTCAATGGCAAATATGATAACTAGAGGATAAAATAGTGTGTCATACCATCCGTGAGTGGTGAACTAAAATCCTTGACGAGTTTCATGCCTTTGTAACTTGTCTACCCTGTAATTGCGGTTTACCTCTTTAACGGTTGTCAAGCGCGTGTGAATTTAATGGCATTTTGGTATAAATAAATCATATACATTCCTAATAAAAAGTTTAAATAAGAATAATTAATAAAATATGTTTAATGTGACTGTGAAATAAATGTAAACGCTAGCGTGTTCACTGTTAAAGTACATAATGTATCGCTATATCAATATCCTAAAAACTTCTAGACCATGAGTTTCTTAAGAAGATGCCTGTTATGAATTAATAAAGATTTACTGTAGTTCTAATTATGGGGTTTTGACAAGACCATTAATGTGTCGATAAATGGTTCCCCTTAGGCACACAGCAAAAATATCATGTGTATTGGATGCATTCCATAGAACACAAACCGAATGACGTGGGATTATATTGTTACGGTAATATTGTAAAATAGTTTGTTTCCGGCTTCTATGGGATAGTTGTCTTCATAGTAATGTTTTTCAGAATGCCTCATCCTCTAAGATTCGCACTGATTTATTTCTATTGAATATTTCGCGTGTTATGTAAATACACGTGCGAAACTGTATGTTATTAATTATGGTAGCATAGTATGGTTTATGGAATTTTAAGTGAAATATTTAGAAATAAACATAAACAAAATCAAAAATAAGAATTTCTTTTGAAAAACTCGTTTGCATAAAATTTAATAAAATTATGCTATTGTTTTTCTGTTGTAAATCAGAAACCGTATTTCGTTTCATTTCTAAGTAACTATGACCTTGACATTCCTACCCAACCCATACAGCCTAAAATTCAAAACAACGACACAATTATAAGAACACATAACTATTAACAATATGATCTATTTGATCAATTTTTGTCAGAGGCGGTTTAATGTATTCATTTTATAATCTCTTTTAACTCGTCTTCGACGTGTAGTACAGTAACAGTGGTGTTAAAGTGCATGTGTTTTTATACAAACCTTTAATATATCAAATGTGATAAAAGTCAATTCCACAAACAATTTCATCGTATTTGTTCTCCAATTGTCAAATGAGACTTCGACATGACAGTGATAATAAACTACAAATCAGATTACTCACCGTGAAAGCCCATTTGTTTGCACTAGAGGATCAGATAATTAGTCATGCCATCTGTGACTGGGGAACTAAAATCCTTGATAAGTTTCTTGATTTCATTTCTTTGTAATCTTTCTACCCTGTCATTTTGGTTCACGGTTTTAATGGTTGGCACACGCGTTTGAATTCAAATGTCATGCTTGTAAAAAGAAATACAAAAATATTCCCAATAACAAGTTTAAATAAGTTTAATTAACAAAATATGTTTAATGTGTATTAAATGTAAACGCTACCGTTTCACTGTTTTACAATCGCCATAGCAGCATCACATACGCTTCTGAATCATGGATTTCTAAAGCAGACGCCTGTTATGAATTCATAAAGATTTACTGAAGTTCTCATTTTTGGGTTTGGACAAGACCATTAATTTGTCGATAAATGCTTCCCCTGAAGCACATAGCACAAGTAAAGTGTTTATTCCGTAGAACACAGACCGAATGGCATGGGGTTAAATTGTTACGGTAACATTGTACAATAGTTTGTTTCCGGTTTCTTTTAGAAAGTTGTCTCCATAGTAATGTATTTGCAGATGACGTTTGAGTTGACAGTTAACATCAATTGATATATGTGTTCACTTTTTCGAGTATTTAGTATTTTATCTATATAACGATGGTTTTTTCCTACATGTGTTTGCCATTTTAAGGTTTATAAAACATATTTATCTTATTTCGTTGTTGATTTATGTGTATATGAGTGTGTGTTTTTGTTTTTCTGTTTGTCTTCTGGGCTGTTTTTATTCAATGTGTGCGTTCGAGTCCTTTTTTCAATTCAATAGTCTTGTGCTTTAAATCAGTCGGCCCATGATCAGTTCACAATGATGCGTTGTATCAGAAATTGCCCAAACCAACATAAATAAAAAAAAAAACATTGTAACAAATGTGACCGATTCGGATGGAACCACTATAAACATAAAACTATATTATATGGCTAAAATTTCAATGTCGTCTTTTTTTCGCACATAAACTTGCAAACAGTTATAAACCATGTGTATATTTATTCTATTATATCACAGTTTCACAAACGATATTATGTTTAAAAATTCAATTATATCACAGTATTATAACATGAACACGCTTGTTAATATAATACCATTTTTTATATAACAAAGAACTGTAATTGAATTCGTTCTTATTTATCACAACTTTTTTATACAGATGAATAATATTAATTTACTTACCACATGTTTAAAGATTATAATATATGTAATGTGTATAATATTGCTGTTTATTTTCTTAAATATGCACGCACACCAGTATGTTGGCATTTAGTGAAATATCTGTTACAATATGTCCTTTTGCATATGACAATAGATAAATCACCAGCTGCCACCAAGTCGTAGCAATTATATTAAAATATTTCTTAAAAAAAGTGTGTGAGGGGGGGGGGGGCGTAAAGGCATGATTTACAGAAAAAACAGTGTACTGAATTATCGTTATGTAATACTTCAGGCTCGGCAAGTCTCGACGTTATATTATTCTACGCTTTACCTGATAAGCCACCCAAGACGCATTTGGGGACGTCCTTGTTTTGTTAGATATAAAGAGGATATAAAACGAAGGAAAAAGACATGTCAAACGCAACTGATATCTATTTTTGACGTTATTTATAGTAACAAAAAGCAACCTGTTCGTTGTTATTAGTTTCGGTGTATGTATTATTTGGTAAGCTGCCAAACAGAAAATAGTAAGGTAAATATCTTAATACGAGTTAATAGCTTGCTTACGTCTTGCTTTGCATAAACCTAAAACAAGCGGATTATAAATGAACCTTGTCATGAAATAAATGCTTAACAATAATGCATCGAGAGATCAAATGTGTCACTAACCGGGGCGTTCTAATGTTGGTTTTGGCCTTTGTTGACTCTAGAAATATTTTATCCCAGAAAAATGTGGCTTCTTTTGGAATGCGTAATTGCGTGTATTATTGCCTGTCAATTACGAAGTCGCGTGGAATGATGAAGTCAAACAACGTCTGATGAAGAGTTCCTGGCTACCTCTAACTAATGCTGTTGTCAAATGGCATGTGTTATGGAACATGGAATTATATGCTTGAATTGTTATCTGTTGAAGGAAGACAATTTGGGTGACCTCATTTGCAATAAAATTTACAATGCAATACGGTAATGCGAAGGATATTCTTTAAGACGGTATAATAATATGTTACGTGTGTGTGTCGTTGTGCTTTTAGACACTATATACATAAACATGCTGATTAAATGCGATTATAAGATTTAGGAGAGGCATTTGCTCACTTCATCTTGTTATGACTAGTGCCGTTTTAACTTGAACAGAAAAAGGCAATGTGTACAGATTTGTTATAATGTTCATAGTAATTTTATATATCAATACATTGCTACCAGTTGTAAAACACCTTTAGAACACTTCGCTTATAAAATAATAGAATAAGTTATACATCGTTTATAACTTTTCAAATGCAATTAATTTAAATTATTTAACGTCGATGATTATTCTTACTAAAAGATAATTTCAAAGCATCGCCGCTTTTGTTTTTCAAGTAAAGTAATAAAGGATATAAAGTTAGATTAATTGAATTTCAAGTAAGCATACGAATTACCGTATAACAGCAAAAGCGTATTACCAACGAAACGAGAATAGGTTTTTAAATAAAATTGACAATTGATATTAACAATTTCAAAACGCAGACGCGATATGAATGGATAACGTTTGTTCAGTTAATTTTCATACAGCTTGTTATATTTCTCTCAAAGTTGTCTAAAATCTGTTATGCTAGTCCTTTTTAAACCATGTTAATTTTGCACGCATTATTGCATGCATAGATTCTACATTTTTTCAATGGTGACCTATGTTTTCCATCAAAACTAATTTGTGAACCTTCATATTATTAGAAACATAAGTACACTACAGGCAAACAAGAACATATTATCATCCCCTATTAATATCTCTGACCAGACAGATAATACTATAGTGACTACTGATCCCAAAAAATACATGACGTCTAATGGAATGAGTTATTACAATTGGCGAATTATTTCCGCCAATACAATCGTTTTCCGGTGTTTGTGTTTAATGAAAAAACGTTTCAACGCTATAATTTATTATTTTGACTATTCGTATTGTTCAGTTATGCTGTCTTGCACAAAGGTATGTCCTCTCCTGTATTGCAAAGTCTGCGCCTTTACACTTTACAACGTCTTGGAAGAAATAAGTAGCGGCAGTTCAAGTTTGTAGATGTAGTAATATTTTCGAACATGAAATGAATGAGAAAAATAAACAGTATATGTTCAATATGTTTAAATACAGAACGTTATTGAACAAACAGTGCATACATGCATATATAGTCTACATTATCCAAATAGTGACATCTCCAGTCTCCTTCACCCAACTCATTTGTGAATCAAGAATGCCATTAAACATAAGAAGTGTAAATATAGTGAAAATATGTGTATACGTGCAAATGAGAGTACACGTTCATTGGCCACTAATGTCGCTGACCGAAAGTATCTGAAGTTTTTTCAGCAGTTATTGTCTCTAAAGATATTTGACCGCAGACAAATGTGACTTCTAATGAATAGTTTGAGAGGAACGAGTAATTTGTCGCATTATTCCTGTCACTTACAGAGGAGCGTGGAATGTTGTCGTCCAGTAAGGCATGCAATAACTCTTACCACCGCTAAATATGTTTTTTTGTGTTTATATGATTTTCTGGAATATTAAAAGACATTGATTTTGTTTACTACGTCCGCTTATTACGTTTTCTGAGAAGGAACATTTGGCTGACCTCATTTACAACAGAGTTGGGTCTGGACACTCCGAAGAAAAGCAAAGAGCGAGATGGTGTTTAAGGAAACAATTGTGTTTATGTTGTCTTACATACAATTACCTCTTGCATTGTCCCTTGACTTGCCATTCGTATAGTGTAAGTGCGATTTATTGTCAGCGACAGTACAAGTCGAGTTTGCAGCAGTAGTAAACATGACCGATATAACATAATAAAAACATAGGCATTTGAGCAAATTATAATGAACACATTTATATCTAGTAATGAAATTTAAAAAGCAGAATCATACTATGATTTTAATGTTGTCTTAATGGTATTAGAAACAAATATGTTAACTTATCAATTGACAATTGTTGTCCATATGCATTCATATTTTACATTTTCAGATGGTGTTTAATCCTACACACATGTCATTTATAAACATTCTTATTACGTCAAATAAATGCTATGCATAGCAAAACAGGAAACCGTGTCTAGCGGTTAATCATGTCGCTTGTCATAAAGGTCTGATGTTTTGGTTTGAGACAAATAAATGATCCCAGAATAGGTCTACATGGATGAGTAATTTGACGAAGTATTCCTGTCAATTACTGTGTCGCGTTTGCCGTCTGCTAGAGCGGTGCTGGTTACCGATAGCTGATTCCATTGGCAACGTGTATACATGATACTGGATTAGTGAAAGACATTTGCTGTCTTTGTCTTCTGGAATTCGTGTGACACCATCGAATGCGTATTATGTTGAGATAAAAAGGCAATTTTGCTGACCACATTTGCAATAAAATGAAACGTGTACAAGGTTTACATTTTGTTCATTGTTTGTTTGCAAACGAAACGTTTTGACAAAAATGTTTATTTTCAAGTCTTTTGATTCACTTATGGTATGTATTTCGGGCTGTTGTTTTTTGTAAGTTTTCAATGAAGTGGAACATGTTGGTTAGGAAAGGCGGTTGGCAGTAATTCTCATCTTGGTTTCTTGACAGGATGTTTTATAGTTCAATGCGTGTTTCCTTCTCAAGCACATTGTGTCAATACAGATTCCATTGTGTGTATCCAAACGACCATAAATTAGATCTCCTTAGGCAAAATTGTTCCGGGAATATTGTGATGTCTTGTATTAAAGACTTCAATGAAATCGTCGTCTTAAAAGTAATCAGTTGGAAGATAAGGGTGTCACTATATATGTTCTGGCAACAACCAAATATACCAGACTTAACAGGATTAAGATTTTTTATACTAGCCGCTTTAAACAAAAATCAGCTACTTGTTGTTGTACGCATAGCGTCTACAGGGATGAACTGAAACAAACAAAATGTCAAACAATGGTGTCTATGGATTAATTACAATGCAACTAAATTTAGAAATGTAGCAGGCAGTTTAATGTCTATGTTTGATTTATTAAGTCCAAAGCTTTAACAAAGTTTTGCCAACGTATGATCTTGTCAGAGTGGTATTTCTTTATTAGTGTGTTAATTTTAGAGGGACCTGTGAACTAGTAGTGGTCACTATTGTCCTTAATTTAATTTAACTTGTTATGTAATTGTTTATTTGGTGCAATCTTGCTCAAAGTACACTCAGAGGTTAACAAGTAGATACTTGTTGAAATTGTCAGGCTCAAACACCAAGTACCTCCTTACCCAACACACTAAGACACTTCTTATTATGTCCTTGATTCAATGTCACTTTGATTATTGCTGTTCAATATGGTACCCCGGTCTAACTCAGTTGCTTAAACACAAGCTACATGTTACTCAAAATAAATTAATTAGGTTTGTTCTTAATCTTGACGCCAGGTCACATATTGGTCCACAAAACTTCCGCTCTCTTAATTGGTTACCTGTCAGCAAACGTATTGACCAGATTATCCTGTGTCATGTTTTTAAGGTCAAAAATGGTTTAGCTCCTGATTATTATTTGGAAAAATTGTTTATCCCCCAGGATTTTATCCATTCATGTAAGACAAGGTCATGTAGTAAGGGTGCTTTTGCAATTCCAAAGGTCAATGGTTTTGGTTCCAAGTCCTTCTGCTCTCTTGTTTGTTCTTTGTGGAACAGCTTACCAGCTGACATATCCAGTATTGGAAGGTAACCTTCCTTCAAAATAGCAGTTAAGAAGTACCTGATGGACAGTTTATAATATTCTCAATTTTATATCATTATTATATTTGTATCAGTATTGTTTCGGTATAGGAATATTTAAATCAGTTCATCTAGATCCAGTCATTTAATGATTTTTTTATAATTGCTGAAGTTGTGATATTGTTTTAATCAGCATTCCTTTAGTTGGTTTTACATTTTTTTAGCTTTTAATGACATTGCGTTATGTGTAAGTTTGCGTCTTAATTTCAAGTATCTTTAAGTTTTTTGATATCCATAACTAAACTTCTTTATATTCCTTTAAAGTCCATTCTCTTCTGTGAATACTAAATGCCAAATATTGATATGTACTGTGATAATACAGTTAGGTCATGTATCTGTGATATCATTCCATTTAACAATTTGTACTAATATTTAGACAATAACACACGGCTGAGCTGGGCTGGACGTCTATAATCGGCCAGCCTGCCGACATAACGGCCCGAGGGCCATTATGTGGCTAGGGCCGATCATAGACGGCCGGCCCAGCTCTGCCGTGTGTCATCGTTTATATTACATAGAATTTTATTTTGTTCCTTCACTTAAATTTAATACCGAACCAGCTTTTCGAACTTTTATTTTCATTCAACTGATTACGAAATTTATGACGTATCTCGTGTGACGTCATTTATGTGACGAATCACACAGCTTTTTGCTAGACTCTAATTACTTTAGTGACAACAATTCGGACGTTGTGGTTTATTTAACAGTTTATAAACGTTTATTTTAAAAAAGCATCGAAAGAGTCCAAAACGTATTTCGGATTGTGTGTTTGTAATGTATTATTGGAAACTTGGAGCATTGGATTAAAGTTGCCATTGACTGATTGAGGTAAGCGTGTCGTTTACCAAATTTTGATGTTGGATGAGTCCTGTTCAATTTAAAGCTCGAATAATGTCATCAATCTAATCTTCAGTACAGTTTCAATTGCAATCGATATTTGTTTCATTATTCCAGTTGTGTGCTACGTTAAATAATCTTTTTTTTTTGGTTGATTTGTGTTTGAGTTTTATTAATCACCGTTAAATAAGACTGAATATGGACGCCATTTTGTTCAGTTGACGTCGCGCGATCCGATTCTTGTCTGATATAAAATATTATTTTTCTTTTATACCTAATGATAAAAAATGACATTTCTGCAGTGAAATAACAGCAGTGAAAATAACAGAATTGTTATTTTCACCGGTGAAAATAACAAATTTTCGGAATTCCTTTTTCTATTTTTAGATTATCATATCAAAATGTACTTCCCTTGTTTATATCCTTGTATATATTTTTCTATGATCACGAGTGAAATAAAATCGATATTCCACCGAATCCAACAAATGTTCTTTTAATTGTATGCTTTTTGTACCGTTTATTTACATTGTAAAGGAGTTTAACTGAAGAATTTCCCTGGAATAATGACGTCATTTCGTCAACAAAATGACGTCATTTCGTCAACAAAATGACGTCATTTCAATGTATTGAGGCACGCCACGGGAGAGAGGGTCACTTTTGAGCGAAAGGGAAATTATTATTAATTATTTTCTTGAAAAAAGGGCATAAAAGAAACAGAAATTTGTTCATGTCAGTGTAAGATCGTTTGTTATTTCACTCGTGATCATAGAAAAATAATATTCCTTATATTTTCTATGATCACTCGTAAAATAGCAAACGATCTTACACTGACATGAACAAATATCCTATATATATTGGCCCGCTAGATACGAATAGCGGCCCGCTCGTGACGTAATTTTGTTACTATTAATAGTAACATCATGTTTTATGAACTTTATGATAAGGTTAAGGTTTAAAAGCTACATTTTGTTAGTTTAAAAGCTCTCTATGTCATGCCACCAGCACAAAGGACCACAATGGAAATACGAGTCGCTCTTTTTTGTTATCCTTGGTGTTGGTGTGCATGTCATGGTTTAGTTATTCTCATGTGTTTTACGATTCTGTCTTATACATGTTGATTTAAATGTCCATGTATATGTATTCCATGCCGAAATAAATCTATCTAATCTGCCTAATGTTAGGTCCAGTGATAAGCTCATGCACCATACCGGAACAATTTATTTATTGTATTTCAAAGTTCACAATCCATAAATAAAACTTTCCGAAATGAATATGCCAAACCGAGTATATAATAGTCATTTACTTTTATTGTTCAACAGCTAAATGATGATTAAAATACCAGTACCTTCCTCAATGTTTATTGGAATGTATGCCCACGTACAAAACACCACTTCGTAGAAGTGATATATGGGTCAAGTCAGTTGTTCAATGTACCTATTGACCATATACAATTGAGACGTATAACACAATCAGTTAGTGTGCGCATTTGTCTGTCATTTACAGAGTCGCATGGTTTGACATGGTCTTGTAGCGTATGATGAAGCAATCCAAGAAACCGGTAGCTAATATTGCTGTAAATGATTTTGTATGGTTAATAATTTTTGTGTAGTGCATCACTGAACATATACTATGACTGCTTAAATGTGTTCTGTGGGAGAAGTCATCATGCTGACCTCATGTGAAGCAAATGCATTATTTAAAAGTATTATTAATTATTGAGCAAAATTTACATTCTTCATTCTTTTCTAAGGAGTCTTATTCAAGCTTTTTTATATGCATGCATAGCAGTTATACTTATCCAATTAAACCTTGTACGTAAATTTAACTGTTATTGTATTTAAGGCGACATTATATAAAAGTAAAAAACGAAAGTGCACAGAAATAAAATAAATTGTGGTTAGATAATTGCAGTATGCTTTTCATCTTTGCATACACCACCGATCGCCGTGGCCTTGTGGATAAGGCGTCCGCCTTGGGATCGGGAGGTCGTAGGTTCGAGCCCCATGGGGAGCGTTTGTCTAAGGATAGATGTTTGTCATGGGACTTGTTCCGATTAGGCCGGCTCGTGAGCCGCGAGCGTTAAACATGAATGGTTACCGACTTCTATCCGCCTGGCGCCTGGCATAGTGATAGGAGTTGGGAGGTACATGGTATACAAAAAAGGTGTCTCATAAGTCAAATTGGCTGGCCCTTTCAATAGGGGTGACACTATAATAAAAAAGACCTTTACCTTTTTCATTAATAAAAAATAATGTAAGAAAATAATCGGACAAGAACTATTTACATTTCAATGAAAGCAAATGATTGATTTTTTTTACCAAACTAAATGGCAATTACAATGTAATTCAAAAAGTAATTACATTTACCCAAGGCATACTTAAAATTAATATGAAAGATATCAGAATGAAATGTGTGATAAGGGACTGCATTATAATTTTGTAGTTAATAATAAATAACATTAATTCACGTCAAGGTTGTGAGTAAAGGAATTACCACCTACTTAAAATCATGTTTCATTAACCACGCACCGACGAATCCACAGCAAACGTTTAGAAAAATAATGTTCGTTTGTTCAACTTGATAGCTACAGGCCGCAGCCCGTCCTTCCTTACATCATTATGGTGTCGTCCATTCATGAATCATTCAATAAATCGAACATGTCCGTCTGATAATACTACATATATTGATAGTTACGTCTATGTCTATCTGCATCGAATAACATATGCAGATCTGATACAAAGATGAGAGAAAAAAGGCGAAGTATCGCTGATGTTGTATAATTGGAACCAACGTTTGATTTACAAAAAAATGATCCTATGGTCAGATAAAGGCCGTAATAGGGTTTTGAAACAACAGAGATGTTGTTCTCGCTTATACTAATCATCTGTATCGCTTTATAATTTGAACTTCAGAATTGTGAATTTAATGTTCATTTTCAGCTTAGTGGTTGTGCTAAATTCTAGGCTAAGTGTAATTTTGCATGTGTCTTCAACCGGTTTAAGCCGGAAATATGTTTCTGCAAAAACAGTTCCAATGCGGCAATTCAGAATAAATCCTCATTGTTGTTTTGTGTCTGTTTTGTAATTTCAATTCTATTTATTTTCGAATTCTATTTTAAGTGATTTTTGCTGGGACATGTATGTGGTTTTGCATTTTTGAAACTGTTTTTCACCCCACATGTTCTGCATTGACCGTTCCAATGCGGATACGCATGCTTTAATAATTATTATGGTTATTTTGTTATATTTATTTAGCAGCATTTTAAAGTCAGTCGATAACTTTCCTTAAATACAATCCTAGCAGACTGTATCAATAATTTATTTCCTGACAATGGTTCCGGAGTTTCGTTATTCGTAATATCAGGGATTGTGATGACATCGCTTTTGTTGTTCTTTTAACTGTAATCAATTATAAACGACCAACTTGTTTCATTCCAACTAGTCACACAAAATGAAATTCATCATGCTTTCATATTGACTGGAAAAAAACGCACATACACTTGTGCTAAATATTTCTATGGATACATATACCAAATGGTTCCAATGTAGAACAGTCCACAAAGTCTTAGGAACAAAATCGCGTGTGTTCAAGATCAACATTATTCCGATAATTTATGTTCAATCTGTAACAATGAAGTAAGAAACATTGCGCACTTGTTTTGGTAGTGCCCATATACCCAAGGAATTGTTAAATTTGCTGTTAAAATTATTCATATTAGAAGACCAATTACCTATTCAGTTGACATGCCACAATATAATACTTCGAATTACAAATTCAAAAATTAATTATTTAAACTGTGTGCCTCGAAATTAAAGGGTTATTATTTCAATGTCACAGAACAAACAAACAGAAATCCTTCTAAATTTAGACGTGTAACAAGTATGAAGCAAATGTTTGAAGGTAATGAAACTATATAAAAAAAAAAACACACATATGAACATAAAATACTAGTCCCTAGTCAAAATATTTATAGAAAACTCTTGAAATGACATTATACATTATTACACATAATATATATTGTTTTACACACCAGTATTTTGTTAAGTCTGCATTATTTGTTTATTATAAAAAATGCAATGCAGCTCTTGGGTTATTTTTCTAATTTGCAATATATATAGAAGACATACATGCTTACGGTTTGAAGTGTATTTAGTATGTATATGCAAGTTAGTATTTTCGTAAAATGTTTAGAAATAAAAAAAAATGAATGTATTGTATATGAATGTATGTTTAGGACTGTATTGACGAACAGAACCCTTACAGAACATGTGCATGAACTATTCTGTATATAACATGCATGTATGTTATATTATATTGTGAAATAAAATATAGACGACCTAAGCAGAGGGCCAGGGTCATTTTGCTCAGTGCACTCTTATATTAATGTTGAGCAAATTCTGCGAGCATTTTCTTACCATGTGTCATGAAATAACATTTGTTAAACATATCATGAAGTAATAAAGAGGCACCTTAACAGCAACAAACCTGTTTGTGTTTTTCGTTTTTTTTTTCCAATACTCCCACTCATTCAACTCTATTGACTTCAATACAATCGTATTATGTATATGTCTGAAATTATTATAAAGTCCGCTTATTCGAGCTGTTAAGAAGCATGTTATATGCTGATAAGAAAACAAGTTTAATAACTGATCTTTTACGATTAAGAACAACTTCGACACTCAAGATCATATATTAATTCCATAGACAACGTATCATCCTAAATCTCCTAAATACATCAATCAACATTGTGGACATTCTTCATTTATACCACGTGATCTGCCAACAGTTTCCATTACTGGATCATTATATATGATTTGTCTAAGAGTGTACATGTAATATCTTAGATGGTACAGTGACGTGTTTAAAAACATATAATAATAGTATACAAACGATGTGTATTTTAAGGTATTCATGAAATGGTAGTACATGAAGTGTGATGTATTCTGTATGTATCTTGAATTATTTGATTACTTTAGGAGTACTAATAACGTATGCTGAGAGTTGATTTAGACGAAAATAGAATTCTTAAAAGGATTGTTTGTATGTTTCTCTCTTCACTAATGCGATTTAAAAAAAAACAGTTTTCGTTAAATGTCGCCAACTGCTTTCAGGAAAGAGAAAACCAATGTTTGACATGTTTGTGTCATATTACAATCAAAATTAATACAAAAAGCGCAAACTCGTCTTTTGCACGAAACGTTCAATCGAGTTGCAGTGTAAAAGGTTCCTCAAACGGGGCACTGAAAGACCCAGTCTCTTAATCGGAGAGTCTCCTGTATCTCGCCATATCCACCGTTACCATAACCAAGCTAGCAAGTCATATGGGAGAGTATCCCGTTTCACTTGACGCAAAATGTACTTCACATAATTGGAGAATATAATGATAATTTTCTGCAGCATTTTGAATTGTTTTAAAAAGCAATGTCATCGACTATGAGCGCGATATAATTAGAAAAACGTTAATGTAAAAGTCGGAATCAATATATAAGTAAGCGCTGTCCGATATAGTTATTAAATGACCATGGTCTGTTATGTGTCGAATCCGAAAAAAGTCGCATTACTGTTTGAGTAAGTATTGTTGTTTTGTTTGTTGTTATGTTTTGGCGGGTTCCATTCTATATTGATTCTTAAATAAGAAACAACGCATTTGTAATCAGCAAACGTGTGCATATAAACTGACATGTGTGGTGTCTGTTTTGCGTTTTCAAACGAAGGGAAGGGAATTTATCTAGTTCGGAACATTACACAAGTTAAACTGTATCTATGTTCCACTGTGAGTTTGTTTTCAGGTCGACTTGTGCAATCCCAATCCGTGCGGTGCAAACATTTCCTGCATCGATCTTGGAAACAACGTGCACTGCGCATGTCCGAAGGGACGTACAGGTAAAGAATTACGCTTTTCACGATATCAGTCTTTTGAAAATATACTTATTAAAAGAAACCTGCATCTTATCTTAATAATATTATCATTTTACGTTGCCGGAAGATGTAGAATGAAACTGCGCTTTTTTGGATAAAATAAGTCGATTATTTCTTTCAAAATGTGTCACCAATCATGAATTTCTGTAGAGTAATTTTGTTATCAGTAATACATATCATTATGGGTTCACCTTAATATGAAAACGACGAAATCATTTACTGCATAACATGTAATAAACAGCAATGCCAACACGGTCTTGTTTGATCTCTTCCCAGCTCTTGATGTCGTGAATCAAATGACACAAAATGTGTTATATACATTGAACACATAACATTGCATACATAGCATACTTTTAGGACAAATAATACGCTATTCGAACATATACATAAAGTTATATTCGTGCAACATTACCGAGCATTATTTCAAATGATAAAACTGCATCTTCATTGATATTTAGAAAAATACAATTCCATTTTTTGTTAACAAATGTTGAATTAAAAGAAATGCACAAATCAATGTTCAATGTTTAACATCAACTATGAACAAGTATATAACTATAACTGTTCAACTTCATCTAAATTTTAAAGTTTGTTTTGTACATAACAAATCCCACAACGCATGAAATAACAACGATCGCTGCAGGCAACACGACCTTCCACAGCATCTGTTTGTTCTCCGCATTGTCTTCCTTCCGTTCCCTCTTCTGCTTCCGTGTTTCCTTCACTTTCCCCTTTAGCTGACGCATTTTGTTACTCGCCCCGTCGAGATCTTATCATGAATTGCGATTGTTTCATAGATCTAACGGATTTTCGCGGTGTCCAATGTCTCCTGCAATCAGAAAAGTGCCCAATCCAATGTCGTAGTGGATGTAATAAAATATTTTTGGAGGGTACAGATTTTACTTACATTAAATATATATTATTATATTCGTCCAGTGCTACTTGATAAAAACATTGTCATTCAATCAAATCTTTCACAAACGAATCGGTTACAAACACTTATTTTAAGACAGATACAGTTAAGTTACCATTACCGGATCATTACCCATCGCGGATCACTTTGATGTTCAAGACTGCGCATCGCGATAAATAGTTGACATTTTTAGATGATATTTTGGGCACAGCATCTTCAAGGCCTGTTCTTTAAAAGGCATTGATTGAGTCGTAATCGGAGCTACTCTTTGCCAAACATTTCGGTATGTTTTGCTGACATGTATATACGACTTTGTTGACTTCCGTCTCGTTTCCAAATCGAGGTTGGACATTTTTCGCGACCACATGCTATAACTCTGTTGGAAAGTAAGAAGTTAACGCATTAATTAAAGGGCCATTTAGTAGTCTTTTTGCCTGCAAAAGTCCATTTCAGGTTGATTCGTGTTTAAGATTTTGCAACACCTTAAATGAAATGAAGAATTAGGGCAATAACGGATCAAGCGTGATAATATGCGTATTAATAATATATTGTTTTAAAATGTATGCAAATCTTGTTGATTCTTACAATAAATTATTTCAATCGTAATATTTTATTTATGTTCCTAGCTGTTCGATGTTCAATATCGATGATTAGATATGATTCAAACAATAAACATGGTTTATAAGATGCCCATATCTGTTCGATCTATTTAGGATTTTCAACAGATAATTCACACAAGAAAACCATGCGTAAAGCGTAGATACAATATCACATATATAGAAAACAATAACAAAATGAAAGAATATAATTTATAACTGGCAATGCAACTTGGTCATTGTAACCATCACAGTTCATGTTTCGACAGTTCAAATAGCGTGTTAGATGCCCTCCTGAGTNGCTTCTTGATAAGAACATTGTCATTCAATCAAATCTTTCACAAACGAATCGGTTACAAACACTCATTTTAAGACAGATACAGTTAAGTTACCATTACCGGATCATTACCCATAGCGGATCACTTTGATGTTCAAGACTGCGCATCGCGGTAAATAGTTGACATTTTTAGATGATATTTTGGGCACAGCATCTTCAAGGCCTGTTCTTTAAAAGGCATTGATTGAGTCGTAATCGGAGTTACTCTTTGCCAAACATTTAGGTATGTTTTGCTGACATGTATATACGACTTTGTTGACTTCCGTCTCGTTTCCAAATCGAGGTTGAACATTTTTCGCGACCACATGCTATAACTCTGTTGGAAAGTAATAAGTTAACGCATTAATTTAAAGGCCATTTAGTAGTCTTTCTGCCTGCAAAAGTCCATTTCAGGTTGATTCGTGTTTAAGATTTTGCAACACCTTAAATGAAATGAAGAATTATGGCAATAACGGATCAAGCGTGATAATATGCGTATTGATAATATATTGTTTTAAAATTTATGCAAATCTTGTTGATTCTTACAATAAATTATTTCAATCGTAATATTTTATTTATGTTCCTAGCTGTTCGATGTTCAATATCGATGATAAGATATGATTCAAACAATAAACATGGTTTATAAGATGCCCATATCTGTTCGATCTATTTAGGATATTTTCAACAGATAATTCACACAAGAACACCATGCGTAAAGTGTAGATACAATATCACATATATAGAAAACAATTAATTACACAAATGAATGAATATAATTTATAACTGGCAATGCAACTTGGTCATTGTAACCAACACAGTTCATGTTTCGACAGTTCAAATAGCGTGTAAGATGCCCCCCTGATTGGTTTCGATCATATGATCCGTTATGGCTACAACTGATCCGTTAATACATGAATTCTGCGGCGAAAAAAAAGTATCACAAATACATTTTGCCTGATTTTAAAAATAAGACTATGTGCTGAATCAGTAAGCAAAGGTAATATTTAATCAAACTGGTGTAAAAGAAGCCTCAAAACATGTATTGCTTTTCACCAGAACAACTTAATTACGCTACTGATCCGGTAAAGGTAACTTGACTGTACATGACGTGCGCCTATATTTAAACAAGTTATTTACCTCTTTTGTTAATAACACGTGTCATATAGTATTCCGTGTTCCGTGTTGTTAACAACAATATCGTGTGTTCATACACGAGTATAATAATAAATACAACACTTAACGATGCAGAGACATATCCAATTTAATCAGTATTCAAATCATTCCATGTACGTTACTTATTTAAACTTTATAAAGACTACATTCAATACAGTGTAGTAAAAACCACGCTTTATTCAGTCAAGGGTGAAGCTGTAGCCATTAATGCATTATTGTAGCCTGTAGGCTACTATTTCACACTTGACTGAATAATACCTGTATGACAGTACAGTGTATTTACAGAATAGATCATTCAAATGTTAACAAGAACAAAAATCGTACCGATGTCTGAAGTCAATTCTTAAACTTACTTTAAAGGATAAACCGCATGTAGCTTAATCCCAACACTGACAGCAGTCTGTTTACATTTTGTTTATAAATGGAGTGAATAGATAACTTCAACGTACGGAGGTTAAGAAGCACTAAATACATCGCTTTACTATTTTGCACGGCGGGTGTGGACTTTTAATACACCATATTTGCAATTGAAAATGTAGATGATGTGCAATTGAAAGGGTAATACACGAATGCATCACGCTTTTGCAATTGGAATGGTAATTGAATGCAACATTACATGTTATCGATATAGGGGAATAAAAAAAATGGGTAGTACATATATCAAAATGAGAATTACATGCAAACGAAACGAACATTCATTGGAATCGAAAAAATAACAGACACGTGCAATCGAAATTCGAAGTGTTCATGATATTGACATTGAAACAAATAAGCAAGACTGATTTGAAGTAGGAAAATAACATGAAATTGAAATTGGAAAATTGCATGCGATCGAAAGCGAACGATTATTATATGCAAAAGTTATGGGAACATAACATGCGATCAAAATATGAAAAGTATATATACTCGAAATCGAAAAACGGCAAATTACATGCAATTGTAATTCGACCAAAACATGCACACGTGAAAGACAAAATACCCATTATCGAAATCAAAAATACGAAAAAATGATGTAGAATCGAAAACGGTAAAAATATATGCAATTCATTTTGAAATAAAACATGCAATGGAAATCGAAAATGAATGTGAAGTCGGAGTTTTTCCATAGGGGTTGTGTTCTGTAGGTTTTCTTAAATATAAACTCAAGATTCCCCGCAAAGCATGCGTTTGTTTTCGACGATTATTGATTCTAGGTCCTATACAATTTTCACATCATAGTATTTATTTATTTTGTAATGACAATATCATTGCAGGTGACAGGTGCGACCACGTGATCAGCGCGTGCCTCTCCAGTCCGTGCAATAGTCACGCCACGTGCATTAAACAAAATGGCGGCTACAAGTGTCAGTGTCCCGCAATATTCGCTGGGAGACAATGTGAATACATGAGTATGATCGTGTACATTGTTCATTATTCGGAACTCAAGTAACTTAACTAAAATTACAACATCTGAAAACACATTTATATTTGAATTTTAAAATGTCGCAATTTTGGAGTCTCTTAAGTGTAAATTACAGTATAATGTTTTCTTCTTTAAAAACAACAACAACAAAATAATTTTGGCCGGTGGTAATTGAGCCCTAAAACTTGATTAAAATATGCCCTGGCACCACAGGTAAATAAGCAGAAAAACAACATATTACACTAAGTTCCGAATAATACTTATTATATTATTAAACCAGAAGACATAAATACATATTTTCTGTTTCGAAGTTAATGGTTTTAACCATGTACTCTTTATTGTTTGTGATAAATGAACCCGAAATAAGTGAACATGAGAAAATAGAGTGATGAGTAGGTAAGTAAGCAATACATTCACCCGGTCTACCAGATAATGCAGCCTCAGGCGCAGAGAGACCTTTATAAACTTCGAAATACACACACGATCCCCTGTGAGCCTCGTTCTGGGAAAACTTCGCTTAATGCAAGTGTGTAAAGTTTCGTCCCATATTAGCCTGTGCAGTCCGCACAGGCTAATCAGGAACGATACTTTCCGCCTAGACTAGATTTATGTTTAGAATAGAGTTTCATTCAACGAATAATTCCATAAAAGAGGAAAGTTTTGTCCCTGATTAGCATGTGCGGGCGGCTCAAGATAATCTGGGACGACACTTTGTGCACATGTATAAGACCCAGTTTTCCCTCAACGATGCTATTTCAATGCCGCCTCTTTCAGTGGACATATTCTCTCCGCCCGTCGAGACCTCGGAGCTCACTGACTCCGCCCACCGACACAACCTGTACATCGTTGCGGGCACGCTCGGGACGCTCGTGCTGGTGGTGGTGGCCGTGCTGGTCGCCTGCTACTGTCGCATCTACGAGACCTACCGGCAGCTGCGCTGGCACCGGCTGCGCAACCATATACAGTGCTCCGTCTCATGGTATGCGATTTGTTATTCAGCGCTCCGTCTAATGGTATGCGATTTGATTTGGAGTTATTTTTTTCCATTAAACATTAAACAACTGCAATCATAAGGACCACAATGCAAAATCGAACACTTAAAAAGCAGCAGATATATTTAAACTAATTAAATTGTACGGTAACGCCTTAAATTAATATATTAATTTTCATGAAGTGTATTGTAGCCCCGACCTGGACGTCCACGGGTCCAGAGAGGAGCTCTACAAGGGGGCCCGCCTTTCCGTGGACTCGGCGTTTGTAGGCAACACCACCATGCAAGGCAGCAGAAGCAGGTGCTACCAAAACTCTACGTTCGAGAGTACCGGAAGTGACGCCGCCATGTCGGTGTTGCAGGTATAGGGGAGGAGCAGGAAAGTGTGGGGATATTATGATGTCGGTGGAGTGCGTCGGTGATGATGCACGGATGCCGTTTAACAAACCAAATTGTAGACTTACGGCTTTATTGACATGTAAAGTATATTCATAAATGATTTGTCATCAAACGTTTGACAAATGTATTCTCTATTCAAAAGTGTAAAAATGGGTTGGTGAAAATCTGACACAAATGATGCTATTTAACAAGATGCTGCGTTCAATAGACGCAGATGCCCATGGAAGCATTGTCAGTATTGATTCATTTGAATAAGTCGAAGCCCAAATGTAGGTCCATGTCAATGTAAAATTAGTTAAGGGTAATGTGGGTGTCGCCATCAATAGTCTATGTTTTAAGAATGAATAATTGCTAGCCAAGTCTGAACATAAAACAATGCTGCTTTCATATTAATCCCATTGCATCTATTTAAAACGACCCTTACACGTTTATTTATGAATGGTTCGAAAACCACAAGAGTCAGTATTGACTATAGTAAGGTTAATTTTAATAAAATGTAATTACTTATAGTAATTGAGTGACATCAATATGCTAAGTTAAATATAATTGATCATTAACTTTTTGTATGGATAATTACTCCATAAATATGGCATTAATTTATTTGGTGAAGAAGTCTTCACTAACAGTAAGGAACGAATTCATTTAAATTATCTTTATTTTTTTAAAGTTATTATTGATGTAGACGTAGATCTACTACAAGGTGCAGCAGGTTTAAAAACTTTTTGGTACAAGAACGGTGCAATGGGCTTAAAATCAAACGTCATTACAAACCAAACATACTTGACGCAATACTTGTGGTATTAATTAACGATCAACAGATTCCATACAACAGCCTCTTCAAGGAATAACGATTATTTTTAGTTATATTATTGTATCCGTTAACTAGAACAGACTACTTTTCAAGTTTCTAATCAAATCGATGAGAAATGTTATAGTTATCTGTTATTTTATGTTTTTCTCTAAACTAAATTAAAACTATATTTTGGGCTTAAAGACAGTTATCTACGTTTTCCTTTGTCCTCGTGTTGAATGCCTCATAACAATCATACAATTCCTTTGAACTGCACGTAGATCTACTTCATTCAAAACACTGTGTTGTCATCTCAATTATAAAACAAAGGTTAATGCTAACAATACAAATCATTTCAAATCATGTCTTTGTATTGCATGATACATACCAAAAAGTTGTTCTGTCTCCAAACATCTATTAAAAGTGTTACAGGCTGTAAAAACACATGACCTTTAAAACCTGTAGACGAAAAGGTAATGGCATACTTATATCAAAGGGGAGTAATTGGGTAACACAGTTTTAAGTTAGATAAAACACTTTAAGCTATTAAAATGATAACATTATGCTATTCAAATAATGCAAGACGATGGTGCAAGTTGAATTGTATTTGTGTATAAATATGTTATAGTTCATTGTCCAAATTGAATTAAGTGTACGCTCTTTACTAAATAAACACGAGTGTATTTATGTATGTTTACACATCATGTAAACGTGGAAGAAAATGAATTACATGATTTCACTTTATATCTAACAAGACTATTGCCAAGCAATGATGTCCCCTACCGGCTCCACCATTGTCATTTTTTTTTAAATATATTTGTTGCCATAGCAACCAAAATTGTTGACGTAGGAACAAAATGAACTGACGTGCATAATGTCCATATTGCCATCTATCCATGTTTCAAGTTTCATTAAAAAATAAGAACTTATCGCAGGATCCAGAAAAGTGTGACGGACTGACAGACAGACAGACAGACAGACAGACAGACAGACTGACTGACTGACTGACTGACTGACTGACTGACTGACTGACTGACTGACTGACTGACTGACTGACTGACTGAATGACTGAATGACTGACTGACACACACACACAAAGCGAAAACCATAAGTCCCCTCCGGTGAAACCGGTAGGGGACAATAAACGTGTGTTTCCTAATATGCATTACAAAGCAAAACTCTTCAAATATGCGTTTAGTATAGAATCTAACTCCCCGGTTCAATGAATTCTTCTGAAGAAATATGGTCGATTCTTCTTTAGTCATCATCGAGAACTTTCTCTTGGTCAGAGAGAACACTTAATCCCCCGGCATTCCAAACAATCAATGGAACAAACAGTGAATCGCAACTGTGGTTACCGAACTAGTTTGTCAGACAAGTAACTTCATCGATGTTGGCAAACCAAAAGTGCTGCAACTATATCAGTAAATACAGCTTCACAGTGCAACTATCGATAACGGATACTCTTTCGCGCACTGACGTGCTTGGATTGAAACTAAAAACGTCTTTACGTAGGCTTAAGATTGAGACAAAATAACAGGTCATTTACAAGAGAGATCGTTGCTTTATTAAGCTTGAAACAAATAGAATAAATGGTGATAATATTCACGCAAATTGGATATAAGTTCCATAAGATAAAATGATTATTATATTCATCCTGTTCAGCTTCATATGTGTATGTAAGTCGCAGTCTAACTGCACATACAATAAACCTGAACTTACGGAGTTATATAAATGCGAGGAACGTATTCTTAGCATCCACCCAGAAAACCAGGTCAATCCAACTTGTGTATTTATAGTTGTGTCGCAGATGTGCAACGTTAACGTCTGTGTGAAATTATATTAGTTATATTATGTCTATCTGTCAATTAAATCATAGCATTTAATCGATATTACCTATATATGTCATACTTCAGGCTAACTTTAGTCTTTAAAGTGATACAATATAATAGCAATCAAAATGAAATAATTCGAGTAAGGATAACTATAAAAGTTAACACGCACGTTTTATTGCTTAAATGAAGTTGACAATTATTTCATCTAATGAAAAAAGCCTGAATTTTAAGCAAACTAGTATATTTTTTATAAGGATGAACATGAAACCGAGAAAAATTCATTTTTGTCGTCTCGGGGGAAAATGTTCTCCGTGTAAGCCTGTGAAAAATATGTTTTAAATCAATATGCTCTATGAATATTATGTAACATTTATAAATAGCAAAATGCAAGTTTCACAATACCTTACTTTCTTTATATTAAACATAAAAAGCAGACTGTATGTAACACTGATATTTTAAGATTTGCGCAGCATTATCTACATATACAGACTTAAACTGGATCTAACCTAATAACCACAGTAATATATCATCGAAAATAATATTTCTTAAAATCAATTGGGTAGAAAACCCCGTTTACTGATATTTGAAATTGCAAACCGTATTGTTTTGCACTTTGGATGCAATTCAAACTTGCTCTAGCCCTGAATGCCAATCATGTTTTGCGCCCGAGTGACTTTGGATTCAGCAGACTCATCAACTGGAAGCAAATACGTCAAACACTGACAGCTAAATATAGCGCGCATATTTTACAGACATTTAATGCACT
Organism: Dreissena rostriformis; assembly: GCA_007657795.1. Lineage (NCBI taxonomy): Eukaryota > Metazoa > Mollusca > Bivalvia > Myida > Dreissenidae > Dreissena > Dreissena rostriformis. The sequence goes on from VMBQ01003154.1 coordinate 123,437, forward strand.
AAGGATTACTGAGAGTACGGAGTGCCAATTTAGTTAAGTGACAGGCATGTTACAGAAAAATGGAAAATCGTTCGATTGATAACATGAATATTCTATCGACGATTCTGAGTTCTTTAGATATATATGGCAGTTTCAGAGTTATTGAATATAATATGTTATGATTCACAGATAGTGCCTTTATTTCAGCAACAAGTATATGAATTCATAAATCATCTGTTAGACTATGGAAAAAAATATAGTATATAACAATTATAATTTCAAGAAGAACACTTTCTTTCCAACATATTATTTTTGGTGTGAATAGATGTGAATTTAAAACGTTAATATTGATTTTCTTTCTGAGCTTTATAAATTGATAATGTTGCATTTTGTACTTTAATTTCTCGTTTTTTGTGCAATGGAGTTTAATTACTATATGTTATGACATGTAATGCCATGTACATTAGAAAACATGATTTATTCTGGATTCAGAAAATATTGCGCTAACGTATATATTTTATTCGTGTTTAACGAAAGTTTTGTTCCAAATGTCCATGACATAACTTAATAAAAACATTTAACGATGGGTTTATGGAGCTTTTCTTCCTGACTGAACTGGTGATATAGGTTGTGTCGAATCAGCAATGCACATGTACATCCCAGGCTTGAAAATGAACGAATACGTGTAACATACCATACCTGTTCGGAATGGATCTTTTCTCAAGTTTCCCAAGCACAGACCTACGAGATTAACTATTTGTGTCTAGTACCATCTATGTATATTTCAAATATATAAATGCAATTGGATTTTGCTGTCCGCAGACAAGTCCCTGCGATGCGGCACAGCTGAACAGACGGTTACTCTGATGATAGTCTGATGGAATTAAACATTTAAACAGCAATCGAAGATTGCCAAATGTAAAAGATAACAACAAAACCTAGCAAGAATTCAGTCGAATTTGGATAGATTTTTCTTCCAGTTAACATAGTTCAGAACAAACTGCGTACTATTGTTTTAAAATAACATTTTTGTCTTGTTGATTGGTTTGTTTTTGTGTTTTGTTTGACTTCTCTGTTAATCAATATCATAATCAATTAATTGATTGGTACTTTAAAGTGTGTACTGTGTGGCGTATATGTGCTTTTCTATGTTTAACACAATGCCAACTATTCCATTATCTATTATCATGCAGTCGACAATTGAGTTTTTTAATACATTTTTCTGTCTTGGAGATTGAGTAGCCAGGATGAAGAAATGAGTTTGACCGTTAAAAACGAATAAAAACAGAATGGCCTTACTGCATATCGTTGGTAATTAATGCCTTTATGAAATGTTTATTAAAATTCAAAGGCTTTCGCCATACTTTATTTTCATTGCCAGCTTTTATATATGATTGAGTTGTCTTTAGATGTGGAAAGTAACATGGAATCGTCATGAACTCTACATGTTTGTGGATCAAGGTGTCTCTTATGCGGGTCCAATTGTGTTTGTGAATTTGATTAATAGATTGTGTTATTGACGCTGTTATGGAACATCTTGCAGATGTATGAGGTTTAGAAGTTGTGGGCGTTTTGCACTTCTGGTAAAGTGATATACTGATGTAGTTAAGGTTGGTCTAAACTTAGCTGATATTTTAATCCTAACGAATTCAAATTGGATTAAATTCCGAGCAACATTCAAAATGATATAATGAGGTATTTTTCATTAAAACATTATTGTGATCGTATAATACTGTTGTGGTTTATACAACTATCACATAAATCTATAAGGACCTTTTAAATAATAATCTACATTTAGCTCGAATGGTAAGAAGGAAACTTTTCGGATTTCCCCATTAACACTACGTACATGCGTTTTATACATATTACTTTGATGTACTTCTGAATAAAGAGATATGTAGATTACTGAGCTATTATTTGATATTAATACTGATTTTCAAGTATAATATTATCTTATAATAACAGTAAATAGTTCCGTCATTTGCTATGCTTATTTATAGATTGTATGTTTAGTGTATACGTACATATCTTACTATGTCTTACTCTTCTTAAATGTATTATTACCTGAATGATTGTGTATGTCACTGTAATGAATTAAACTACTTTGAAAAGCACAGTTCTGTCAGAATTAACGCTTTGTTTATTTTTTAATATACGTAACGAACATTGTGACTCTTTATGGTGTTTAATTAACGGTATTTGACGTCGCAGTTAGGCTTTTTTATTATAAAAAGTTGGCCCATGTAATACTTAAAAGATTTAAATATGTCTATAAATTATGCATATTCTCACGAAACTGATTATTTTTAATCTTAACACAGATATAACCATAAACAATATTATGAAAAAGGTAAGATTAAATTTAATGAATACATTAAGCGAATACAGTTGTAAACAAAGATACCGGAAGTCATGACAGTGTAAGTAAATGGAAATGAATATGAATATATATATATACTATAATGAATGTATTTAATATATGTATTTTAATTGCTCAGTATCTTGTACATCGTATTGAATATTACGGGGAAGAAATGGGTATGCTAATTAAGTAAGATTCACATCCGTGCTGTGCTTTTACTTTGTTCTTCTATTGTGAAGAAGACTTCCTCTTGATTGTTATCCATGACATAAATCACTTTCTTGGACTGTGCGACTTCTCATTAGTGAAACAACTACTTCCTTAGACAGTCCAAATGTGTCCATCGACAAGTCTGCGCCCCATTAGGATAAATGCACGTTACTGAAAGCATGAGAAATATGATTTTTTGATGCAAAAAAAGAAAGTAACATGTTAAAAGATAAATACAAAACTGATATAACACATCGCTATTTGAGTAGATTATTGTATCCAGATTGTTTTTTAAATGTGTAGATACAAATCTTACATTTACATTTACACAAGCCGGCATTTTGTAAAATTCGTAATTGTGCATTCGGTTTCCAATTTCTATCATCACAATATACGTGAAAATGGTTTACATTTTGTTCAGATTGATTTTTAAAATAACCTTTGCTGTAATATTGAACATGTTCATAACTTTACACTCTGTGAAATGCATACATTCATCTCTACTTGCTCTATTCCCATGCAGACCTGGTGTATCAATAATGAGCCTTGCGGCAATATCGGTGAGGATTTTGATGACAGTATGCAATTGGACCTAGCTCCAAATAACTCCATTAGGTATCCAGTATAGTGATATCAACACTATTTTTCTTTTCGTTTCAATTATTGCAACACTTATAATTTTTGTTATAGTGTAAGAAATAATTTCTACTTTTTTTATGATACACTTCAGACAAAATTCGTTTCAACTATTGCAACACTTATTATTTGTGTTACAGTGTTAGAAATGATGTCTACTTTTTCTTATTCTCTACAGACAAAACATTTCTTCGCGAACACACAAACATATGATTTATCAAAGCAACTAGTATTTGTAATTTGTTTAGTTAGCTTTCTTACGTTATATATTATATCACGTGTTATTACAAAATGTAACCTTTTTGGAAATCGTTGACAACGAATTATGTATGGTTCTGTTCTTTATTAGTTGAACACAAATCATATGTGCTTGATTGTTTAGAATATGCATGTCAAATGTGTTTAATGAATGTTTCTGAATTTACGTAATCAAAGCCTATGAGGCATAATTAATTACCTAGCATACGGGGTACGTAAATTGTATTTGGTAAAACACCGTAACCATTTACAAATGCAAATTTTCATACAGATCCATACATGCATTACATACAAGTTTTGCTATATAAATGTACAATATTGATTACATCAGAATAACTCCACCACTCCATTCATATTTGGACTTACCATTGAATTCGATGCCCATGCCGTACTTACAGACTACTGGTGGTCAATTCATCTCGCCTAATGATATACAACACTACGGATGATCTCGAGTCCCTTGGCGCGTGTGCAAGCCCGGTCGAACATGCTCCTTTCTTGGAATCAGACAACAATACTTTGCTTATTGCCCCTACACAGCTTCATTTACTGGAAAGTAGAATATATGGTAAGTGTGTTTATAATTAGGCTTTTTGTTTTGTCGTGCTGAAGCGCATATTAATTGTTACTTGAGCTAGCAAATGCCGTTACGATTAGCAGAACACTTTCATATCTTATATGTGGTAGGACTGTGTTCAGGTGAACAGCAACAGCAATGATTAATTCGCCGTTAAGACAATATTTACGGTCAATTATAAGTATGCCACTTGCCAATATTCTCTCAAAATATAATAGTTTTTAATACGCTCGAAGTATGTCATTTCAAATGGACTTTTTAAAATTAAGATTTGATTAAAAGTTGAATGATCATTCTTATTAAGCAATCACGTGCTATTAACACGCTAACTCCCCCTCGCAGTGGTATGATTGCATAAACATATTTCAATTACAATATACGGTGTAACACGCCTATCGCAAAAAAATTCTTCCTAATAAACACAATTTCACCGAAGTGCGTGTTTGTTTTACATTTGATTTCTAACCAGTCTGATATCAAACAACACATACTTTATTGTAGGTTAATATTTGTATTTCGCGATTGCGTGACCCCGCAAATACAATGTTGTTCCTCTTTATGAAAATGAAATGTTGTGAGGTATTTATAAATAGAACACAAGGCGTAAACAACGATTTTCTTTTGAGGGAAAGATCTGTGTGGTATTGAGATGGTATATTGCAAGGAGATGCATGGTAAACATATGCTAAAATTGTTGCATGTCATTCTCATTTACGCGTGAAAAGTTATTAAAGTAACAGTGCTTTTCAGTATATGGGATTGAAATTAAAATTAAATAACTTTGTATTATTTAGATGTCATGTTGTAAGGCGATGCTTTTCAAACATAAGCTAACATTGTTGCATGTTAACCTCATTTAAACGAGAAAGTTAGTTAAGTAACAGTTCTGTTCAGTACATTGGACTAAAATTTGAAAGAATATTTAATTTAAGAATGCATCCAAATCAAACCAAACTATTTAGATCGCACACTAACACCTCATCGAAATCAGAACTTTATGACATGATTGATTTCAGTTCTAGCATAGTTTGCGGCTAATACACATGATGATTGTTTTCAGTTCTAGCACAGTTTGCGGCTTACCCACATGCTTGATTGCAGTTCTAGCACAGTTTGCGGCTAATCCACAAGATGATTGTTTTCAGTTCTAACACAGTTTGCGGCTTACCCACATGCTTGTTTTCAGTTCTAGCACAGTTTACTGCTACTCCACATAATTGTTTTCAGTTCTAGCACAGTTCGCGGCTAACCAACATGCTTGTTTTCAGTTGTAGCACAGTTTGCTGCTAATCCACATGATTGTTTTCAGTCCTAGCACAGTTTGCGGCTAAGCCACATGATTGTTTTCAGTTCTAGCACAGTTCGCGGCTAATCCACATGATTGTTTTCAGTTTTAACACAGTTAGCAGCTTATCCACATGATTGTGTTCAGTTCTGGCACAGTTTGCGGCTAATCCACATGATTGTGTTCAGTTCTAGCACAGTTTTCGGCTAATCCACATAATTGTTTTCAGTTCTAGCACAGTTATCGGCTAATCCACATGATTGTTTTCAGTTCTAGAACAGTTTGCGGCTAACCCATATGATTGTTTTTAGTTCTAGCACAGTTTGCGGCTAATCCACATGATTGTTTTCAGTTCTAGCCCAGTTTTCGGCTACTCCATATGATTTTTGTCAGTTCTAGCACAGTTTTCGGCTACTCCACATGATTGTTTTCAGTTCTAGCCCAGTTTGCGGCTACTCCATATAATTTGAATTACTAAGACAATAATACGTTGTATATGACCAAATGCAAAAAATAGAAAAAAAGAGACAGTTCTTGAACGATGTCCAACAGAAAGAAATCATGCAAATCTGATTACGTCGTCGAGTTATCATTAACCTATTTACTATTATATATACATGAATCTTTAGAACAAAATGCTGTGCCAGTACTTATTGTTTAATTCTTAACAATTTGAATACGACTGCTTTAAGAAGAAATTCTCTGATATTCTATGATATTCCGAACGACCCTTACACGTTTATTTATGAATGGTTCGAAAACCACAAGAGTCAGTATTGACTATAGTAAGGTTAATT
>VMBQ01003155.1:17578-28837 GCA_007657795.1 Dreissena rostriformis
ATATATAATGTATAAGTGCGCAAACAGTATTGTACACATTAACATGGTTTATTACGTGATTACAAAAAAAAAAAAAAAATTTTTTTTACAAATCTCGTCGTCGATGCGCTGAAGTTTTATTTGTTTATTGCACAATTGCAGAAAATTTTGGTCGTCTTACTGTCTGTAAATTGTGCATTTTAATTTTAAAAGCATCAGAAGTCCCCCTATCTGATTATTTATGGCCACAGTGGTTGTCTTTTTAATAGCAATATATTTTGTTCGTTAGCTGGTTATTGGTCTAGTGGTAACATTCTGGCACCAGAAAAACCGCTGCGGCAGGGTTCGAGCCCCCACTCAATCATAACATACTATCTACTATTTCGCTCGCCATCAAGACATTAAAAAAGTTTACAAGGTGCTTCACAGCGGATTATAAAAAGAGCCAAGGTCGTCCCTTCTGTATAACAAGTTGTCTCCTTATCTAACACTACCAACGTTTCCAAATTTAAAAGCCTTCTGGAGCGACGAAAATATAAGAGAATCATTGTGCACTCGAAAAAAGACTACACACGTCTGTACGGTGCCACAAGCGACATGTTCATGTTTCTATCAATGTAATTCCTACGACATAGTAACTCCTTCACACGACTTAACAAATTATGAGAACGAGGCAACTTACTCGTGCAAACGAGTAAGTAAGTTGTCGAAATGACTTATTTAATCGTTGAAACGACATAGCTTACTTAAAAGAACTACTTCGTAACTCGCAGACACGAAAGCACTCACTTGTGATATTGACATTCTTAACCAATCATTAAACCCAAGTTTGAAAATTTAAAATATGCGACCCAACTTGGAAAACTATCACTGTACTGTCATACTGTACTGTTGTTCAATTTAGTGGTCAGAACTGAGGCCTTCTAAGCTCTGACGGTAACTACGGTCATGGTGAATCGGCTCGGCTAGATTCGTCTTTTACAAGGAAACGAGTCATTGGCAAACAGCAAGCCAGTGAAGTCGCACATCTTCGTATGAAATGATTTGTTCCAAAAAGCACGTGCCTATGAAATACGTTCTTTCGAATCCTCTTTCAACTATGCGCCGATCTATGTTTTTTAACCGTTTAAGTGTTTTTAAATAAAAGGGAATAATTCAAATTTGTGCTAAGCGATATCCGGAAAAACTTAAAAAGATGCATATAATTAAACTATGAAAACGGTAATACGTGATATGTATCGTGTTAATTAGAAGATGTATTTTGTGTAACATTTTGAAACAAACTTTAATTAGCATTTGGCGTATGAATAGAACACACAACTTGTAATAACATTTGAAAGTAAATGGTTACAAAAGTCGTTTGCAATAGAAGCATATCAACGGTAATCTGTATAACTAAAGAATTAAAAGATAGATGAAAACATATGAACTAAGTTGGTAAAATTAAAATAACACTTCGACCTTAAACCGCTCTGTTCTCCTCGACACATTTTTCTTCACATTTCAGTTTACTTCTAGTAATAAACAAAAAGCTGTTCCTTAATTGACGGTTTGTCGTGTTATACCATGCAAATAGACTATACAAACATATATGTTTAAATCTATGCCAAGTCATCTTGCTTCAACCAAACCAATGAAACAAAATTCAATACATTTGGATTGCTATGTATCATTTCATTACTATCCACGAAGCCCCATGTCTTACTAATTTAAACAAACCAATCGAGATACATCAAGAAACAAACATGAACAACAATGAGAAATAATACCATATTAATAAGTAATGTAACATTTATATAATGTGTAATAATGCATCAACAGCCCGTGTATTTCCATGTGTATACATACAAGAGGTCTGTTACACCGTTTCACGAAGATTATGTCTCTAATTCTAATCCTTACTGTCTGTCAATTGTATATAAAATTATATAATATGAAGCACTGAAGAAGGGTCAACTAGAAACTCAGCCTTCTTACAGAACAGTTGCTGCAGCATGTGAGGACCGCAACGGTCGAGTCCATACAATGCTCTTTGTTTAAATATTTATGTAAGTACACGAACATGTTGGTCGAATTAATTCCACTCTTCATATTTCAGCTGTTGATTTTTTTGCCGATTTCATTTTAAAATTTGAAAGGGTTTGACATGATGCTGTAAAGGAACCGTAGTTTTTGTTCCTCACTGTTTGGTGTGTGCGGATAATTCTTATTTTTAATGATTCTTGCTATATGATTGTGAACATCATGGTTAAGTCTGTCACACAGTTTATACACATGTTAAACTTCGTTTTCATTAATTGATGCATATACTTCTTCTTCCATTGGTGAGGCGTTCTCGTTTAGGCCCCCTATGTTGGTGGCGATTTCATATTGTGATCTATTCATATCCTGTATAGTAGTGTATTGATTGCTGTTGTCCTAGAAAAAGAAAACACATGTTTTAATTATACAATAAAATTTAACTACACAATAAATGAATCAGGGTCACGGGGTATTACTTCTTACATAAACATATGATTCTTAAAACGGAAAACGACCATGGTAACGTGAAAATAATATCCGTGTTATTATTTTATTTCCGTTATACGTTTACGGAATTTTCAAATGTGTACCTTATGTGGTTTTGGACCTTTAAGGTAGTAACAGACTAATGGTCATACTGAAAAGCGTGCTTTCGTTGTTCTCATCATACTCTTTTATTATTAAGACATTGTTTTTTAACATTTTAAGAATTTTACCAGTGTAATACAAAAATTATTTTCATCTTTTTAGGGAAAATATGTTCTCTAAAACACATTACACCTGATCCACTAATTTTATCAACAACTTTACTTACGGCTGCGGCTCCTACGCCGGTTAGCAAGCTGGTTGCAAGTCCTGGTAAAACGCTTGACATGAGAAATTTACCCGCGGTTGCCAACATCGGCAAAATAGCTCCAATAAATTCCCCTTCAACTTTTGCGTTGTGTTCTATTTGTGTTTTTGACATTTTAGTCGTCACTCCTTTTCCACTTTGGTACGCTTTTGTTATTTTGTTGATATGTGCTTGAGTGAGGGCTAACCCATCTTTTCCAGATAAATCCTTATGTGATAAACGGATAGACACAGCCTCTCCTGCTTGAATAGCGTTTTTAATTTTTTCACTCTGACCTTCACTTATAGTTTCTTTTACATTAACGTTACGACTCATTTTATATATGATTTAAAAAACTTTTTTTACTTTTCTTTTGTATGAAATTTAATTGAAAGATTTTCACCACGCAAATTTACAAGTTTCCCGTTTTGGTCAGTTAGTTTTGTCTCAATTGACGAAATTGTCGACGAATTAACAGGTAAATAAACCAAATTAACTGGTGTTTCCATAATTGTATACCCAGGTCCAACCGATTGGATAAAGCCGTATATTAAGTTTTAAGTCGAATGGTTAACATATGATGAGCTAATGATATCACTAGTTACTTTCAAGCTACTAATACTTAATATATTTACAATATTTTCTGCCTCATTATATGCTGATGAGTATACTTCTGCATTAAAACCCAATACCGTTCTTATAGAGTTTGCAGGTGTAAAGTCTATTTTATAATATGGTGCTTAATTTAGTACTGCTCTGACTGTGTTGTCGTTCGGCTCAAGTGTTATATCGCACTCGCCCGAGACAGAGTTGTTATGCCCTTTCTCCCTCATTATTCGTTGAACGTAATCGTCTTTTTCATCAAGTTCGTATGAACCTTCGGGAATATTTATATCAAACCAAGTCACTCCGTTGTCAGGACTATAGCGAAAGTTATTGTTTAAAGAGTCTATATTTGGAAATGATTAGTAGGTCTCCAAATTAACTAAGGCCATTTAGTATTTTTTTATCTACATCTAGTTGAATTGGTGGTCCTAAAGAAGTACAAATTCTTGAGCTATTACCTTGCAATTTAATGTGAAAAGAATTTTTCGAACCAGTATTAATTCTTATTTGTTTTATTTCCGCTAACATTTGTTCTTGTACTCTTGTTTCCATTTTATATAGATTTTTTTTTAATTAGTGAGGTATGTAAAACTAGTCAAATCCTGATCTATACTTACCATTTTGTTTACTAGTAAGATCTATAATAGCAAACCCATGAGGACGGTCCCAGGCTACCTTTCAAAAGTTTCTAAATTCTTCTATTGACATATCAGTTGAAACGTGATCGTTGTAGATGTGATTAATATTTTTCATGTCTTGTGGGAACAAACAAATAAAGTTTGCATTTTCACGTATTGTTTGTCTTGGAAGTTTGAAGTAGTTTTGTGCAAGATAAAAGCTGTCTACATTGCTGTGACGCCCTCTTATGTAATAAGTTTCTCATTTGCTTTGTTTTTCCAACTGAAGGTCGTCAAAAATCATTAAATATCTTTTAGAGCTACACAAGTCTCTAGGATCAGATACATCATCAGACGTTTCAAAAAAATTGCATTCAATATCAGCTGGCTTATCTAAACGTTTAGCCATTTCTTCAACTAAAAGAGCTGGTGAAATGTCATTCTCCATTATATAGTGTTGCTCGTCAAACAATTGTATAATCTCTTTTTTAGATAGCTTTATTTCAAATGCTTTCTTAATTATTATGTACTCCGGCTGAAAAAGCGACTTGCCAAACACTTGCAAGTTGTTGAAGTCTAACCAGCCTGATCGAAGTAAAAGGTTTAACAATAGTATAGTTTTTCCACATCCGCTTTTACCAATAATAAGACCTCGTATCGATCTCGGTAAAAGTCTACTGTTGCATCTTTTTGTATTAACATCATTCCACGAAAGATCTTTTACTTCCATTTTAAATATAATTTTTTTTTTCATTAAAAAATGTATTGTGTAAAGTGCAAAAGCAAAACTGAAACAGTTGATGAGAAACATGTTGTCAGTAAAAACAATAAACCAATGCTTCGCGGAAAGTGCGCCGTTTGCGGTTTGTTAAAACACAGTTTGCAAAACTGCATACTTAAACTGGGGGAGACTTGGTTTCGTCGTTGAATTTGGTAACTAGTAAAGTAAAGCTTCCATGGGCTAAATTTCCCGGTGAAATGCATATTCCAGGAATGAACTTTGCAGGACCTGGAACTAATTTAAACGAGCGATTAACTTCAACTGGCGCTTATAAAGATTGATGCAAACCAGTCGATCGAGTTTACAATGCTGCTTACCATCATGATTTAGCATACCAACACTTTCCAGATACAGCAAGTAGAAACGCAGCTGATAAAATTATGCTTGAACAAATGGATGCTATTAAAGACCCAACGATCCGTGAAAGAATTGAGCGTAGTATAATAAAGCCGATACTATCTATCAAGGCAAAGTTTGGGTGAGGTTATAATGGGAAAAAAAGTCGTGGCTAAAGAAATAAAATGGACTGATCAGCTCGCAGACGAACTGCATAAACCCTTTGTAAAACGTTTAAGAAAAAAAAAGTCGTTGCCCGCTAAGTTAAATAATGGTGTAAAATACTTGCTAACAGTTATTGATGTATTTTCAAAATTTGGCTGGATTGTTTCATTAAAGAGTAAAACCGGAGTTGAGGTTGCTGAAGCATTTCACAAAATATTTAAGGAAAGGCGACCCCAAAAGTAGTGGGTCGATAAAGGAAAAAAGTTCTACAATAAAAATGTAATAGCGTTGGGAGTCGAGTTGTATTCCACAGAAAACGAAGAGAAAAGTTCCGTAGTAGAGCGGTGGAACAGAACAATGAAGGAAAAAATTTTCAAACATTTTTCAGCCAACTCTACCAAACAATATGTCAATGTCTTAGATGAAATGGTCAATGATTATAACAACACAAAGCATTCATCAATCAAAATGACACCTGTTGATGCTAGTGATAAAAATAATGAAAGCGTTGTTTTGTTAAATTTGTACTCCAAACGCACACAAAAGTACGGTAAGCCAATATTTAAAGTCGGCGATATGGTGTGAATTACTAAGAAAAAGGGAATATTTGAAAAAGGATATACACCTAGATGGACTGAGGAGGTGTTTACAGTGTCACAAGTTCAATATACAGATCCGCCAACGTATAAAATAAATCACTGATTCTAATGGTGAGGAGAAACAATTATGGAACGGATTACTGACTGAATATGAATGTGGATTAGCCCTTAAAGAAATGCAAAATAACAAAAGCCCGGGATTGGATGGCATCACTATCGAATTCTATAGACTTTTTTGGAACGATATTAAAACGCATTTCACCTAATTCACTTAAATATTCATTTAAAAGCGGAAGTTTAACCTCTCAACAAAAACAAAGTATAATATCACTCATTCCATAACCCGAAAAAAAAGAATCCTTGTCAATCTGGCGCCCGATAAGCTTACTGAACAATGATTATAAAATAGCAACTTAAAGTATAGCAAACAGAATTACAAAAAATATGACCATCAATCATTTGAAGATCTCAATCTGGTTTAATAAAAGGACGTTACATTGGTGAGAACATTCGTCTCATACAAGAATGCATGAACTATTTCAACAATTCAAAAAATTCTGGTCTAATATTCTTTGCAGACGTTGAAAAGGCATTTGATTCACTCGATCTATTCAAGGTGTTCGATACGTTTCAAATTACAATGAAGTGCTGTTAACCAGGTGTTCAGTAGGTATTCGAAACAAGGTTATTACCGCCGTATTGAGCTGTGCTTTCAAGTAGCGTTACGCATAGCTGTGGACTGGGTGTTTGATAGGGTTTAAAATTAAAATGAACAGCTGTTCGTAACACTGTTCCTTAAATCGTTAAAAAAATGTGTTAATATGAGCTAATTAATGGAGGGTTATACAATCTGAACCATAAGCCTTGGCTATTGGTTCATGTTTCGTGCCGATCAAGTACACGTATCCTCCTAATTCGACATTTACACCTGCTGTTGTATTTATCGTACAGTATTCTCAAAATATTCGGTCTTAAAAAAGAAAACGATAAGCAAAATCCCCCAATAAAGAAAAAAAACAACAACAAATCAAATAGCGAACACCAAACATATCAATTGACGTAATGCAAACAAACAAAATAACGTCGTTATCCTGTGCACGAAAGGTTTATCCCAGAAATGCTGAAATCAATGTGTCTATGTCTTGGCCGTTTATTTCGATAAATCTCGTCTGATGACGTGGTGTACATATTTATATTTTGCAACACCGACATGTAAGGATGAGTAGGAATTTACCAATTGATTTATATAGAGTTCAAGCTACATCATCACGTGCCTATTCGGAAACAATGACTTAATGTGTAGCCTATTTAAATAAAAAATAGTACTCTTTGTTTCCGGATTCTTTGTTTTTCTCCCCTTGACATTTATTCTCAAGCAGTTTGAAGTCGGCGTAATTTGTCTCCCCTTTGTTGTAATTTTCATTCTCTTTGACGAAAGTGTATTTTGTTTTCACTTAACAGTTTGCCTCACCTCTACCGTCATGAAAAATATTTGACCTCGCCGTTTGTTGCATTCCATGGAGCGACATTAACCAGTTCTTCGGCCGCCTATAACCATGTCTCCGATGTTGCGGTATTGTCTATTTCTTCGCCCACTGCAAAACGAGTCCCAACTGAAGTTTCGCTTCCAGCTATTCGGCCCAATACATACGTATCTTTCATCTGTGGATAAATTTAAAGAAAAACCCCCAATAATAGTGAAACTGCTGAGACATCACTGGCAAAGAAAGCCTTTCGACCATACCTCAGTCTTTTATTAATGGCAAGCTACCAATTGCAATTACAACACGTGGCAGTAGGGATAACAAAACCCATAGCCTAACATGATAACAATTTGTTGCATTGCCGTTGCATTGGACCGGTCAATGAGCACCATTTGGGTTAAGACGGTTTTTAGGCATGCCGATCTAACCGTGAATATTCAATTACTAATACACATGTCTGCTTGAATGTTTAAAAGGAATAATCTCCAAAATGTTGTTAATATCTTCAGCTGTAGTGGTATGATTAATTTAAGTATGTTACGAGGCTTCCGAATAATGGGCGTAAAATTGCTCTAGTTAATATATAGGTTTGGAAAACCGAACAAGATGAGGTAGACCTTTGCTTTTATTTTAATTCTAGTTATTATAATTGATTGTAGATCAAATACCTGTGCGAGAGAACGAAAACAAAATTAATGGAAAAGTTACATTATAATAGAAATGCGTCAAGAAGAAGAATCAATTTAAATGTTTCAACAAACCTGGAGAGACGGGTACATTGATGTTTCCTCACGCTCTGTTATGTCGAAAGGGACGACTGCATACGGAACGACAAAGTCGTCATGGCCGTCGTCGGGGAAGACATCATAATGATCACTGTTGTCGTCATTAACTTCGGACAAGACATCATAATGATCGTTGTTGTCATAACCTTCGACGGGCATGACATCATAGTGATCGTTGTTGGCATAACCTTCGACGGGCATGACATCATAATGATCGATGTTGTCGTCATTATTAACGTCGGGCGAGACATCATCATGATCGTTGTTGTTGTGATAAAATTCTGCAAAAATAAAAATAAATCGCAATTGTCATTTAATGCGTTAAAGGCTCACAGCACATCATATTATAATACAGTTGTTTTTGTTTAATTACACTGTAAACATAATTATGTGTACGTTTTATAAAGTGACCTTATTGCGTAAACCTCCATAAATACATTAAGCATTTTTTATTTAAGAAATGACGTATGGATTACTGTTTACTAAATACATCTTAGAAATGGAATGATATCAAGCACTCACCTTGGGGACTATGCGGTTGTTGTTGTTCATTCCTGAATATGAAATAACGCAGTGATCATTATATTGTAAACTTTATTCTGTACGCAAGAATGGTGATTTGGAAACAATTTTTACCATATTGTATTACATTTTAGTAATGCTATTTAAATTTTTAATCGAACACATATTGTTGTGTGCGAAACGTATGTACTTACAGCTGAACTACTTTCGGGGCCATCTTCCCTGTATTTGGAATAAAAAGAGTGTATTTTCTTAATCACAGGCACTCGGCATTAGCCGCTCCCCCTCGCCCTAGCTGCTACCCTTCGAAACCCTCAAAATTGTCCATTTGTTATAAACAATAACTTAACAAAAAAAAATTAGTCCAAAATAACTTATATGACAAGGTATGTGACTTCGACCCTTGAAATGCTGATCTCGGCACACCAGCCAATTTCCGAAGCTCACTACTCCATCAGCTTATGACCGATTTGCAGAACCTTGGCATTTGTGCGAACAGGCCTCAATTTATTCATTTAGAACGAAGTCTTCTACGTGGTTGAATACCAAGTATTTGCATATTGGTTGAACATTGATATAGAAGTGAGCTTTGGAAATTGGCTGGTTCGAAGAGATCAGCATTTCAATGGTCGAAATCACATACTTTGTCATATATATAAATAAATAAAAACAAAATTCGACTCACTTTGTCTTGTTAAGTTATTGTGTTTGATAAGTGGACAATTTTGACAGCTATGGGGAAGGAGTCAAAAGCTCATTCCGAATGCCTGTGTTCTTAGTTAGATTTAAATAAATATTTATTGATTATGAGCATTGCTTTTAATGAACATTTTGTTTACGAAATATAAAAGCTGGATAATTGGTAATGTGTTTTAACACCATGCATACATTATATATATATAAAAAACAACAGAAACTTAGGATAGATTTTCTTGTAAATCTTCAATATTCGTTTATTTTCCAAACGCCTATACACTACACGACTCTACATATAATACAAACATTAAAAAAAGGATTAAAAAGTAGGTCACCGCCTTGGATATGTCAGTCCGAAACATTCGGGATTTAAATCGGTGTATGATTAAACACACATAGCGTAGAATAAACCACAAAACACACATGTGTACATCTACATTATTATCATATAACCAATATTAAATTAAAAACAATACAAGAGAGTAATAAGTTGATAGCATTGAAATTTTATAATTCAATGGTTACACTATACAAAAATAACAGAATTACAACTTTTTTATGAAAGAAACACACGTATCATCTCAATCCCTTCATGATGTCAAGATTTCAGAACCCTATCATATAGTACATTTACTAATGTTCCTTACGTTTCTTCCGTCGGATACACCAACAAGCAATGGCGGTGACGCAGACTATCAGCAGACATAATCCCAGAGTCGCTGCAATCCATGTCATTGCCCACGATTGTGTTGTTTCTTCCTTGGCTATGGTATTAATAATTATAAAAAATATAATCGAATCGCTGTTATTATGAAAGAAAAACTGTTTATAGTACTTGAATTTGGAAAACTAACACNTTTAAATTTAACCATTAACTTAAGTGTAACTATCACACTGGTAGTATAGGTTCTAACAGTAAAAGGTAGTAAATGTAAAAGTAAAAGTAGTAGAACTACTTATAGCAATAGTTGTTGTTGTTGTTTATCTTATTGTTTGTTATAGAAGAAAGTATCGTTGTTGTTGTTTCAGTTGTTATTAATACTGTTGCTGCTGTTGCTGTTGTTCTCTTAAACGAGAAGTTAAATTAGCAAAAGTAGTAATATGTGTGCTTGACAAAGAAAACTTAGCAGCAGAAGTTACAGTTGTTGTAGTCGTAGTTGATGTTATTGTAGAAGTAATAGAAGTTAATGAACCAGTTTAAGAAGTCATAGTTGTTGTTGTTGACTACCATTACTACTAGTGCTGAGTAGTAATATAAGCATTCGTAGTAGTAGTAGACGGCATAATGTAAGAAGTAGTAGTATGAGAAAAAATATGATGGTGCAGTAAATAAAAGAGGGGCGCATTAAACAAAAGAGGAGATTTTTTTTTAAATTTCACTCCCCTGTTTTTCTATCTCGTTCCAACGACATACTAACTCGAGGGAACGACTTACTTACTCATGCGAACGGTTAAGCTATGTCGTGGGAACGAGTTACTAAGTCGAGGAAAGAAGTAGTAGTAGTAGTAGTGGTAGTAGTAGTAGTGGTAGTATTACTAGTAGTAGTAGTAGTCGTAGTAGAAGTAGTAGTTGTAGTAGTCGTAGTAGAAGTAGTAGTTGTAGTAGTAGTAGTAGAAATAGTAGTAGTAAAAGTAGTAGTAGTGGTAGTGGTAGCGGTAGTGGTAGCAGTAGTAGTAGTAGAAGTAGTAGTAGTAGTAGTAGTAGTATTAGTAGTAGTAGTAGTTGTAGTAGTAGTAGTAGTAGTAGTAGTAGTAGTAGTAGTAGTAGTAGTAGTAGTAGTAGTAGTAGTAGTAGTAGTAGTAGTAGTAGTAGTAGTAGTAGTAGTAGTAGTAGT
>VMBQ01003155.1:32918-69269 GCA_007657795.1 Dreissena rostriformis
ATATACAGTCCACTCTCGTTATGTCGACATCGGATATCTCGATATTCTCGATATGTCGAAGTAAGCTCAATGTCCCAACTTTTTTCCTTCTTTATCTATATAAATAAATATCGGATATCTCGATTTTCGTTATGTCGAATAATTCGATATGTCGATATAAAATTTTGTCCCGAGTCCCGATTTTACATGTATTTACTGTGGTTTATCTCGAAGTGCGAATAACTGTCCCAGTGTCGGCAAAAGGTGAGAAAAATTTTCTTTGATACTTCACCGCCCCGCTTCGCCCGGCTGCTCCCGATACTGTGCGGTAGGAAATCGATCCGTTGATTGCATCAATGATCACACGTGTGTAATGTCGTTAGCAATTAAAACTTGAGTAAGGCCTGTCACTTTAACTGTCACTTTAACATCAATTAACTGCAATTAATGCACAGCCTGCCGAAAGGCCGAAAGACTATTTGTTTTTACAAACAACATTCCAAAATGCATTGAGTAATAAAGATAATAAAGACAATAAAGACAAGACTCAAAATGGCTTTTTATTTTTTATTTTATAACCGATTGAACTTTGCATTTCAAACTACAAAATGTTCAGTATTCTGGAACGTGATTTACGCATGTTCAGATGGAAAACCCTCGTCTTGATTTGACGTCAATTGCATCATAACTATAAATAGCAACATTACCGGATGTTTACTCGACAGTTTAGAAAAATTATAACCGCATGTGTTCATGCAATTATGTAATACTTAAAACGTCATTTTAAGCATTTAAATTTAATTATGCCTCGTAAAAACGTGTATACATGTATATCAGGTAGAGAGTATTACGCCACACGGTGACGGCTTTAGTTAGACCACTTAGCAGGTATATTTATGTTAAAAACAAGGTAAATATTCGTCTTATTTTTTCTTTAAAAACGCCAAATCGGATATCTCGAACTCTCGTTATCTCGATATTTTTTCTTATTCCCGCCGACTTCGACATAACGAGAGTGGACTGTAGTTTGTTTCGTATACATAAAGGAATTGCAGAATAGAATCTGTAAGACTATTAGATCGAAGGTAGTATGCTCAGAACGATAAATTAAACGGTTTGCATTGTTCAATTTTGCTATTCAGTATTTTTTATATTAAGATCCACGCTAGGTTGAAAGCGCAAAATGCTATCCAGTGACATTACTCTTTTCGTTTATGTTATGAAGTTAAAACGCGTACCAACAGTTTTTTTAAAACAAAAATGTCTGGACATCGAACTTAAATGTGTGACGTTGCTTTTCCGGTTTGTGGGAGTATTTCGTTTCTCCATATCTGTAACAATTTGCACCAAATTGAGAATGGGACGTGCTCTGAGAAGAAATGAATGCAGGTACATATATTTGGACAGCTGACCAACAAACCAATTACACAAAGTGTTGTCTAGATGGCCTCGTTCTACAAGTTTATGTTAAGATTTAAATAATTGATAATGAATTATGACATATTTGATACATACCGATGTGTCATTGCATCGACAGAGAGGTCTCTCGGATCAGTCAAAAGCAACGACTTCACAATGGTATGTACGTTGCTTCCATTCAAGTAAGCCTTTTGAATAGCAAACCCACCTGGCCGCCCGTTGATCCATATCATGGTACTTTAAATAAAAATCGGGTTTTTTTAACACATTTTATTTAGGCATTTTTGAAACGCGTGGATAGAAATATGTCGTCTGAAAAGATGATCCAAAATGTGCCATTAATTAAAGACGATATCAAGAGTTTTTGAGTCAACAACTTGGCATAAAGCCCGTGTATTTTTTTATAAATCACAATTGATATAATGAATGGCTATGACTTGTGTTAAAAAGAATTCATTCTTTTGAATACAGATTTTGGTAACAATTACGCTGGACTACAAATCCGACTATCGCGGATTCAATCCTCGTCCCAGCATTATAACTTATATGGGCTTCGTCATAACGTTCTTGTTGCTACCATCGTGGTATCAATAAAATAGCTATTGAACCCTTTTTTAAATAAATTATTTATATAATATTAAATGATATTTTCATAATTTATATGATAAAACAATGTAACCAAAAAAACACCTTTTTTACATTAAACCAAATTGCATAGTAAAAGTAATAACTCAATATTATAAATAAGTTGATATCGTTATTTTTGTCATTTATTTATATACTGAGAGAATGCTATTAAAATATTTATTATTGTTTCAAAGCGTATAGTCTACTTGTATAAATTATGCATTCACATTTTCTTATGTTATATTTAATCATGTTATGCTGAGCATGTTCTTGCACTGTTTCAGATAAAAAAAGTGGGCAGCTTTCCATGATCTTACTTTTTTCCACCTATCCACCCATCGAGTACTTTGGTTTTTTTATAAGTAGTTTTTAATGCTTGGAGTGAAGCTATCAACAATGGAGCATGTTACGCAAACAATCAAGAATAAAATATAGTTACTTTAAAAGCGTAAGGTAACATCCCTTACACCATCCTTTCAAACCTCTATTTCAATTCGGATGTTGTCAGTGTTTGTCATAAGTGTTTTCACTTTGCACTGGTAAACCAGCAAACCCAGGATAAGTGTGAGTAAGTTAACAAAAATGCCGAGTTAAAACTGATATACTGTTGACGCCTGCGAAACAACCAAACAAACAAACAAAACCGATGAATGTTACGATTAGAGTAAACACTCTATGCACAAACAACGGAAGCATCACCAGCTATTTCATGCATTTAAACAATACGATTTAAATTTGACCGATTCGTTATTATTGATCCAATTTAGAAGTGGTGTTTTGCGGTGTTTGTGTTTGAATGTCCATTAAAAATAAGTTAAACAAAGTTTCATATGTGGACGAAATGTTTCTTTATAAACGTTCCCTCTATAATGAGATTTATTTAACAAATTATTTAAGATATAATTTCATTATAATATGACAATTCTTACGTCAATAGCGGCAGAATAGTTAGGGCAGTCGGGTTCTCTAGTCCACTCGAAATAAGCATAAGCGTGTTCTGTGTAGTCCGTGAAAATACGTTAATTTGTCCACCAATTCCCGATTGTGGTTCTTGGCACCAGTAAACTTTCTTGTCAACCCAATCTGCAGCCAAACCTAGCACAAAATTTAAACACAATGTACAAAATATAATATAAATAATATAAAGTAGCATATCATACACGACAAAATGGATTCAATAAGATTTCTTTATACATAGATTTGTTACAGATAAAGATACCCCTGCGCCTCATATTTTGACAAAAAAATAGATCATGTCGCTAAACCATATTATCATAAAACACTACTGTTTGTTATTTTATTAATTGCATATAAGCAATTTAGCAAAATTGCAATTGTTAAAGTTTAATGCAACAAATAGTGTAAAACATGTGTTTTCAGAGGTATCAACAACATATTAAGATTGTTCAGTTATGGAGTTAATGAATCCATAAAATCCAAAAAGAATGAAGAGGAAACTTTTGAAAGGTCATAAGTCTGTAATTATATGTCAATCCGAAATTGCTGATCCGTAGATTCACATATACAAAAATAGTTTGTCTCTAAAGCATTTAAAGCCAAATTTAGTATTCAGAATGAACACAAGGGGAGACAAACGTTTAAATTTACTTCTGCAAAGAATAAAAACATATCAACAAGAATGATATTTTTGTCATTTTTAACACGTCATTGTGTATTTGTTGTTGGCGTTTTTTTTTCTTCAAAATTTTGAAATGTGTACAGAACAAAATGCCTTCATAACCGTTTTATACTATACCATTAACATTTGTTGTTGCGGATGTGAGATGTTGTTTCGTAGGAACTCCGTCTATTTTCATTGAGTAGATGTTGCTGCCGTCCGCAAAGATTATCGTTCGATCGTGGGAATCTAAAATGCCAACATTTATGTTTTTATTAATTTAGTATGTATGTATGGAACGGTTTTCATTGGTATTTGTTTTAATGCGTGTATCTCTGGCGTTAACAATACGTTGAATGGTCTAGTGGTAAAGTGTTTATTTTACTCCCTAATAGCCCGGGTTCGAATCCAAGCGAAAGACAATTTTAATTTAGCTCTTTTACTTAGTATTATCATGAGATTAGTACAAATGATACATTTTTTCAGCTGATGAACTTATTTCATTATTCACCATTATGAAAATATTGTTGTAATAATGTTGATGCATCAGGGTAAAATACAGCTATATGTAACTCACGGCTAGTATCGAATACAATAAATATTACACACCGACTGTGAGCCAATTAATATGTACTCCGGCATTGGGGAAACATGTTTTGTTCTCCTGTATAAATCTAATTTCGTCATGGATCCCTCTTACATCAGCTGCACATATTGCAGTGGCGTTAGACCAAACAAGGGCACGATGGAGAGAACCCATGGCTTCTACAAATGTTAATACATTTAGGTGTGTATCCAAACACTATACATTCATACACTTGTTTATCAAATACTCTGTTTTTCAAGGTACGGATGTCTACTACTTCGTATTGTGATTTCACTTTAGGCTCATAGGTCTTTTAATATGTGTGTATGTTACGGTCCTCATAAGCCACTTTTAGGTATATTTAAATAGTTTTAAAAATAACACTATAGGTTTGTTAACTGAACAAGAAAGCGCCATTTACTAACATTGTGATTAACGTTTGACCTGATCATCAGAAATGCATTTTAGTTTCTGATAGAGGATTTAACTGATTCTAAAACTTTCCGCACATAATAATTAACTTTGTGATTTAAAATTGAAATACTATTGTCTATATCTTAACATTGTAAGGTTTTTATTTTATTTAAGTTTTTGTCCATCGTCTTCGTTTGGTGTTCACGTGAGCTGTATATGTAACTGGTCATTTGCACCTGTTGAATCAAATGATAACATGGTTTTCTATCTCGGTAGTGTGTCTTGGGTTTAGTCACTCGTTGTGTTGTATAATAAAATAACACATGTGCATGGAGATAACAGCGTCTATAATATTTAGTTTGAACTTTAAAAATAAACAGTGGCAACTACTTGAACACGTGCGTCCATCCGAGTTCAACGTAAACCCCTCTCTACAGAGACACACGGGTTTGGTCGATTCGCTCACGCAAATGCTCTCACATGGATTTCTTGCACAGTGATATGTGAAATAAAAATGTAACTTGTTTATATGTTCGGTCGTTGAATATATTTTGTAATAAGTTATATAAGTTTGTTTATGTTGAAATCCTATGTATCCTGTTCAAATTAGAACATATGTATATATAACTACAAAAGTCTCTTTAACAAGATGCTTCCTATTAAGAGCAACATAAACAACAAAAATTAAAATTGATGTGGTAGACTTTTATACATCGACTCAAATTATAGTTCATAAAGACGTAACATTTCGTTTGTTTTAAGACATGCTAAGAGAAAAATATATTCAAATGTCAACATTGATTATCGCACATGGGCAACATCTAGTGTCAAAATTAAATGGTATGCATACAACTATAACTTCGGATGCTTTCTTATGTTTATAACACTATGTGCCGACCGATACAGAACTGTTACCCGTCTTTGTCGGTAATGGTGCGTAAAACGTTACACATGTCATTTCGGCATTATTTGATTTAAATTCCCAATGGCCCTTGTCGTCCTCTCCGGTGTGCTTGTTGAAAAGCCTTGCTTTGCCGTTAACATTGACATCAACAGTGGCGACAACGTCCTGAAAGGATACATAATTCTAAAGCTTAATGAAACTTTCTGTACAAATCAAAAGATCAACATAACAAATGAGTTTATTTAATACGTATTGTTAAAAAAAGTTAGCTTATTGAAACAGAACACGTATATAAATCGCCACAATAATGATTGTTGCGGTCGATTATTTGTTGATCATTTTCATATTCCAACACTTGCAACTCATTCAAACACAGAAATGATGTATGTTAAGCCCCTTTCGAACAAGGCGGCATATAGCAGTCGCACTGTCCATCTGTGAATCTGTTTGCACAGTCTGCTCGGAAATTCCTCCTTTAGCGATTTGTTTCTCATATATTGCTAGATTTTGAAATAATTTGGCA
Organism: Dreissena rostriformis; assembly: GCA_007657795.1. NCBI lineage: Eukaryota > Metazoa > Mollusca > Bivalvia > Myida > Dreissenidae > Dreissena > Dreissena rostriformis. The sequence continues at coordinate 38,989 of VMBQ01003155.1, forward strand.
CACATTTAAACCATAACACAACACATAACGTGTAACATCCGTCTCTCTATCTCAAAGGTCTAGATCACAATAAGATGTTAAACGTAAAAATTGACAATTAAATTGCTTAAAATGTTTGCCTCAGCCATAACATCTTCGTGTACGAATAGATTTAAAAAACGTTGATCTAATGTTAACCAATATTAGACGACGTGTTTCGTTTATTGCCCATCTCTCAATCTTACAGGTCAATATAAACACCTAGATGTCGAAGACCAAATATGTAAACTCCTGCCTCCGCCAAAACATTGTAATATATTGGTGGATTTTCGAATAACTTATCACAAAAGTTAATCATCATATGATGGTGTTTTTCGTGTACCACACCTGTCTCAAANTTATTTATTAAAGTAGCATTGACATGGTTTGAGTGAACTTAATGGTTTCGTTTCCTATGACAAATAGGTTTAAATCGAAATGAAGGACATGTTGACCATTATTTAATAAAACGATCAATTTATAAATTCACCTTTGTATTAGAACATGATTTTTTAAATATGCGAATGTTAAAATCTTCCTCAATGTAAATGTGTTGTGTTTTACGAAATGTTAAATTTTGTATTCGTGTTACTTCTTTTTGCAATGTTAATAATACTTATCGAAGTTTAATTAATATAATTATCTACAATAGACTTTTTCTTCGTTCTTTGTGTAGTTATTGTTTGAAATGATTTATTTGTCTTATTTGCCTGACTAAGCCATGAATCAAATTTCGGTAAAAAACGAGTACATAAAGGTTTTTATGTATCACTAGCGAACATAGTTGTTTTATCTGTATTGGTCGCTTTTAATGAATAACATTTGCCTAACTCATTAAAACTTCTCTTTCCTTCAATTGTATCGGTCTGTAGAGATTTCATAAGAGCAATTTGCTATCGACTGTGCCCTCATTTAACAATTATGTTCACTAATCAGGATGTCCTCGTGATCTGATATCCGTCCTTCTGTACATCAATAACGTCGTGTCAGTTTTTTTTGCAACTGCAAACGATTGTCAACATTAATCAACGGATTAAATATGTTATTATGTGCATTAACAAATGCGATCTGCTAATTATGGCTGAGGGAAGAATAACATGTAACCAGGAGATATCGATGTAACATCTCTTATAATTAACACAAGATGAAGTGTTTTCGTTAATCGTCTAGAAAGACACACATTCTAAAGCACGCCGATTGTTCTACTACATTAGGTAATCCCTGCTGGAGGATACAAAGACCGTGTTAGTTTCAAGACTAGATGTGGGAACAAAATGTAGATCCATTTTCAGCAATAAACACTTGCTAAAATACTTGTCTAGAACATCCATTAGGCGCATGAAAGTGGTTTGTCCTGCAAAAGCAATAACGCTTTTAAGCTCCGGGATTCGTATACGTCGTAAGTAACGATTCTACGGCAGACTCGTTAATGACGTTGAGATTGAGTGTTCGAAAGGTGTTGCCAAACCTGCCGGGCAGTCTGCAAAGATATGTTTAAAGTTGCAAAGAAACTCAACTTTCTATGATATTTTGTAAACATTATTTGTTTGTTGTTTAAACATGTATGTTCGTTTTTTAAGAGGGAATATACGATACAAATGTTTTTTTAAAAACATACAAAAGCTTGATACATTCGCAGCTTTACAAGTGGCAAATGTTAATGAAGAACACTCTACAAAACGTAATCCTTCGTTATCGCTTTAAAGGACAAAAAATCGGATAGTTCACCAGGGTCGTATCTTCAAATTTCAGCGCCATATAATGAAAACCGTTTAAAGCAGCTACAATAAAAGGACAATCAGTTTCAAAACATACAGTCCAGTCGAATTTTTAGGACAAACACACGAACATAATATTTTTTTTTTAATTATTTTGATTGAACTGGGTGTAGATTTAACAGTCCGAACATTTAAAATTAACTTAAATAGTAAATTATTTCGTCGGGATAAAAACATGAGAAGGGCAATACAAACAAGACCTTTGTTTTGAATAAAAATTAAAACGAAATGCATAAGGATGCATGAGTAACATTTAATTAACTGCATATGTATTCGGACATGAACATACCTGACCGAGATGTTGTAGAAAACGCTTAACATATTACTTCCGCATTGAACAGTTACAGTCTCACTTACGACTGGTGAACGTTCAACAATGCTTTCCGAATTATGGATTGTCGACTTTTTGTGGTTATCATATTCGCTGGTGAAATTGGGGATTTAAGTAAGTTCATTTTCTAAAGCTAAACACATTTGAGAATTTGCTTAAATGGCTAACTTAATTGATGTATTTTATTAGGAATATCTTAAGCATGTCACTTGGGTGGATGTTTATGGTTTAAATGATAGTTAGATTACGAATATCTTGCGTTGTTGAATCCCATTTGTTGGTTTTAAGTGGCTGTTAAAATTATATTTATTTAAAACGATTTAACTTTTATGTGACTAAAGATAGGCCTACACAACAAAGCCTTGTAATTTGACCTTGTTCAACCTTCTTGCGGCGTCTTCCTAAATTGCACAACAATGATATGAATTTCAAACAATATGATGCTTGGTCTGTATAGCTTTTTGGTAACGATGAGATGTAGTTGATACTCGTTTTGATTCCATTTCATCGTGCTTCAGAAAGTTACGGTTTTGGTGCTATTGTGTATATATAACCATTGAGTAGTTGAAAGGTTATTACATTGAACTATTTTCTCTGATACTGGTATTTAATTTGAATCGTGATCTTATGTGGTTAATTTGTATTTTCAGTTAAATGTTTTACGAATGATTCTTGATAAAGTGTGAGGTTTGGAGCTTATAGAAACCGGTTAAAATGTTTTTGCATTGACCGTTCCAAGGCGCTGATTCCAGTTTTATTATGCGTGTGTTAAGTACGTCTGTCTTGACAAGTTCATTTGTTTTATGTCTCAATGTTTGGCAATTGGTTCCGTGTCGTTAATTAAGGACCGAATTGTATAATAAGGTTTCTCTCCTCCTGATTCAGTTTCGCTTTATATGCACTTGTAATTAATTTATTAGTTTCCATAGTGGTAGTATAAAGCTTTGCACAGATGGGCGATAATTTGCATATACATGTATTTCTCAAACAGTAATTTATGATGAAAGTCGGATGAAACGTATTCCTTGACAATATAATAACATTTTGTCGAACAAAATCTATGTGCTTTCTATCGCCATTCTTCTAATTGGTATAGGCAAATATAACCCAATTATTCCGAACGGTTTTACTTAACATTTAAGCAAATATTTTTGATGCATCGATGGTTATTAGCCAAGTAACATAGAGTCGATTTTGCTTTTTTTTAAACAATAACACAAACCATTTCTGTCGAGTCTTATTGTCATGCTTTTTACAAATACCCCTCAATCATGACAAAAATATGCAATGCATTTAATAATATAATGCATAACATATTCTACATTATTAAGTGAATGCAAGCGCCGGTTTCTGTTGTTTGAATGCGCAAAAAAGTACTATATGCACTAGGCAAAAGTCTTAAACCACTTCGGACCTATCAGTATGGTTTTTGTTAAAATGGAAATAAGACGGAACAGAAAGTGTGTCTTTTGATACAAAAATCTCTCCTCTGATCAACCATGAACATGTCCTAAGATAACCTTTCAATTCAGGAGTCGTTAAAATTGCTAGGAATCAACAAAATTAACAAAACGAAAACAAACAATCTTTATATCATAGATTTGGAATACTGATCGTCTTATAAACAATGAATACCAATTTATAATTATGACTAGTTTTCTGCAACATCAGCTTCTAATACTGCTACGTCATAGACTTCCTAACGTGAAAATGTTTTTCAAAGCAACAAAAGTTATATACAATTGAATAGAGCTGCCTGAACTAACATTGGTTACACAAAGTTCCTTTATTTAATAACTTCTACACATTCTTTCTCGTCAATTTTGAAAGCATCTCGAGACACGTTTTGTTTTTCTTTTTCTTTTTATAACTCTTCGGATGTTGCTTTAAATTTTCCCCGCGGACGAAACTAACCAATCAGCTGCACTTCAGAATTTCTGATGTTTACAAACAGTTAGTTCAACAGAGTTTAAAATTTAGATAAAAACTAAAGCGGCGCTGTCAGTGTATCCGCATCAATCGCAGTGCGCACGGATTCAATCAATTCACGCGCTCATAGTTTTTATTTGGTATTCAAATATTCTTGCCAAAAAATTGCCAAATATTTGATTTTTAAAGAAAGATTCGATTAATCAACACAAATTGCTAGAATTATTCGATTCAACGCTCAAATAAGAAATAAGAATCGAATGTGCATATTTTGTATGAGATACTGTGTATACGTGTTATACTATTAGGTGATGCTTCATTGACCGCATTTGACGAGTATTGAAATCTTGAGATAGAAAATACATATTTGGGCTTCTGAACATCATGATGTAGCAGCTAAAATGTAACAACATCTCACAATTTTGCAAGTTACGCTCACTGTAAACGCTATTTGCTATCAAGTGTAATATGGTTTCCGATTTAAATTAACGTATCCGAAGAAAAAAGGAGTTTTGTCTTGTGTATTGTTGAAAGTGAGACATTTAACATAAATGAGGTCAGGACGGTCATGTAAAACGAATAGAGTCGCAGTTGACTGAAACATCTCGAAAATGTGGTGTCCAAATTTAAAACAGGCCATTGAAACTAATACCAAAGTTTGCATCCGTACAATCCCTGTTTGAAAACAACGTATTAAATCTTCATAACAATAAACCCAAAATGATTTATATGCGAGACGGTTTTCAATGTGGTATATTTTATTTGATACGGGTATTATTGTAGTCTCCTTCGTTTGGTTTTGTATAAAGTGTTATTCGATAGCATAGTGTAGAGTAGTTTTTATCCCAATTATGAGCTTGCGTTTTAAATATGCTAGCTGAGTGCCGTAACAATAAACTGGCTTTATGTTATTGGAAATTATAGCATTTTATTTGTTTATTTGTTTAATATAGGAAGCAAATTGTACCGATGCTAGTTTAATTCAACATTAAATATTTGAGTGAATTTTGAATTGCTAGCTCATTTATGAAGGTGATTTTACCACCACATTGATACAATGTATAGCTCGTAACGGTACTGTAATATATTAACGCATACAGGTTAGGTTAACATGGCGGAAAATACAGGAGAAATAATGTTTATAAAACGTATCAGTATATGTTTTGTGGTTTTGTTGTGTGGGTGTGTACAAGTTAAACATGTTCACCTACGAACATTAAAGGTTTTATCTTGATATTAACTGGCGTTACCATACAATAAAAACAACAAACTCATTGTCAAAACATATTTGTGTCAAATGTTCAAAAAAAGTAGGTGTCATAAGCTATACGTCGTAAATGAGATTGAAACATTGTTGTGGTAAATTACTAATTGTACAGCCGATAGATCCTAAACCGTGTTGACAAACTAGTAAATTTATCTTTAAAAGTATGTTGATTTTAATTGAGGGTTATTTACCGGTCAAGGAGTTTAAGTACCAACAAAGGTACGTGCCGTCGATTCCGGGTCCAATGTCGCATTACTTTCGCATGACCTTCGTATGGAAACCCGGTGAGGTTAGTGGGGGAGAGCGCCCGAACTGACAGCTAGATTACCGGTACCGCGTTCGAGCATTTACTTTCATACTGCTACAATTAAAATGCATTTTCTTAGTACAAGTAGTATTCGACGATGATATGAGTCGCGTTCTGAGAAAACTGAGCTTAATGCATGTGCTTAAGTGTCATCCCAGATTAGCATGTGCAGTTAACACCTGCTTATCAGGGACGACACTTTCTGACTTAACTGGATTTTCTCTAGGAATATACATTATTTAAACAATAGATTCCATAAAAGCGGAAAGTGTCGTCCCTGATTAGCCTTTGCGGATTGAACAGGCTAATCTGGGGTGACAGTTTACTCACATGCATTATGCTCAGTTTTGCGGCTCATATTCGCCAAGTGTGACGAGCTGGAGTTCACTCAACAATCAGTCGGACAAATTTTCTATCAATAGGATGTTGCGCCAAACGAGGGAATTTAATTTTACCTATATATATTTTTACGAACCGTGTTTATCATGGCATGAAGTTAGTAACTTAGTATGAGAGATTACGTCTCTGCGATAGATGTGCCATATTACTGTTGGGTAAAATGCTATCATAAACCATGATCCCCTGGAGACTCAAACTTAAGGCATTGAAATTGAGACGCTGAAAGGACCAGCAATTTCCAGGTTTTACAAAAAATAGTGCTGAAGGAATTTGGGAAGCGTTTGTTGTTACATTTCGTTGTATGCTAATTGTTTTTTGTGTGCAATTTAATGCATTTTTGATTGCCGACGAACATTAAAACAGTATTCTGTGATCAGGTTCTTTGACTTAAAATATACCAAAGGAAAAAAGCAAAAAATTGTACAACACCAAGAATCTAACACATAGTCTACACTTCAAATTCACTCACACATTTACAATTTTATTACAGAACGAAGAAAAATTAAAGCATTTAGTGCTTGTTTGAATATTTAATTAACCTTTTTTGGAATCTATGAGATTTTGTTTGATAATATTTATTTAACCATCTGTGAACGATTCCACTTAAGGTTTGTAATGTACAAAGCTTGGACAAAGTAAAACCTGTAATAAATCATGTATTTTAAAAACATAAAAATATCTGCTTAACAACTTTTGGCACAATCATATTCTTTATAAAGAGATAAGCCACCATATTTGACTTGGTATTGTTGTATAATTATATAACTGTGTCTTTCTTCAAAGAGCAGTGTTATATTCCTTTGCACCTGTCGGTCGGTAGGTCGGTATGTAGGTCTGTCGGTCTTTAGACCATTAGTTTCCGCACGATGTATAGATGACCCTTTGACATACAACCCTGCAAATTGGTATGATGATAACTTACAAGCAAATGCAGAAACCTATCGATTCAAAGCTCAACAGGTCAAAGGTCAAGGTCACAGGAGTTAAACCATGAACATCACATTCAACTGGTTCAATGGTAATTTTAGTCATTAATATACAGTTAACACGTATGAAAATCAACCCAAACGCTGACTTTAAATAGTGATGAAAGGCTATCTGGACAAAACTTAAATCCCTGATTATTGAATGGATTGTGGAACTTACAGCTGTAAATGCCTTCAGGCATTTAATCGTGATAGACAGGATGTTTAGAAAACAAACTGGTTCCGCCATTAGGCATGTACTGATCTTTATTGCTTGCTGATAACTTCATGTGGGGGACTTGAAACCATTTAAAATTAATTGTAAGTTTCAGGCGGAGAAGGGGGAGACAGTTGGCATACATGTTTTAAAATCATCTCATATTTTTCGTATTTGTTTGTAGTGATTTGTTATTAAATAATTTCTAAACATCTATCTTTTAATTGTGTGTGTTTCCTTTACATTCTATATGTTACTGATACTTCCATTAATATTGTAAAGGTGTGCATTCTCAATTCTGTTGTATGAAATACTGTTTATCGTATTTTTGTACACTGCTACTAACATTGGCAATGAAATATGCATCATGCAGGCGAATCGAAGTTATAAAGTGTATGATTAATGTATCGGTACAAAATCACATAGAACGGAAGCGTGATTTTAGTTTTCATGCCAAGTTTGGTTAGTCATATTACCGGTTTGTTGTTTATTTAAGCGCTTGTGCCATTGAAAAATTTCAAAGTAAAGGCTTGTGTAGTACATTGTATTAAAACACTTCCAGTAGGTAAATGTTCTAATTTCTAGTTCGTGGGTTTTTCATAAAAAGAACATTTCAGCCAGAAATTGTTTCAGATAATGGATATTGTATTTGCTATNTCGCATCATCCGCAGTGCGCACGGGTTCAATCAAATCACACGCTCATAGTTTTTATGTGGTATTCAAATATTGTTGCCAGAATATTGCCCAACATTTGATATTTAAAAAAAAGATTCGATAAATAAACACGAATTGCTAGAATTATTGAAAACAATCCAACGCTCAAACAAAAAAATATGAATGGAATTCGCATATAATGCGTTAAATAGCAACTATCTAATATCATTATGATGAGTATTTGTCTAATCTGATAAGCATTTCCACCAAATAGTCATTTAGTATGAGATACTGTGTATACGTGTTATACTATATGGTGATTCTTCATTGACAGCATTTGACGATTTTTAAATCTTGAGATAGAAAATACATATTTGGGCATCTGACCATCTGTGATGTAGCAGCTAAAATGTAACAACATCTCACAGTTTTGCAAGTTACGCTCACTGTAAACGCTATTTGCTATCTAGTGTAATATGGTTTCCGATTTAAATTTACGTATCCGAAGAAAAAAGTAGTTTTGTCTTGTGTATTGTTGAAAGTGAGACATTTAACATAAATGAGGTCAGGACGGTCATGTAAAACGAATAGAGTCGCAGTTGACTGAAAAATCTCGAAAATTTGGTGTTCAAATTTAAAACAGGAAAGTGAAACTTATACCAAAGTTGGCATCCGCACAATCCCTGTTTGAAAACCACGTATTAAATCTTCATAACAATAAACCCAAAATGATTTATATGCGAAACGGTTTTCAATGTGGTATATTTTATTTGATACGGGTATTATTGTTGTCTCCTTCGTTTGGTTTTGTATAAATTGTCATTCGATAGCATAGTGTAGAGTAGTTTTTATCCCAATTATGAGCTTGCGTTTTATATATGCTGGCTGAGTGCCGTTACAATAAACTGGCGTTTTGTTATTGGAAATAGCATTTTATTTGTTTATTTGTATAATATAGGAAGCAAATGGTGCCAATGCTAGTTAAATTCAACATTAAATATTTGAATGAATTTTGAATTGCTAGTTAATTTATGAAGGTGATTGTACCAACACATTGATACAATGTATAGCTCGTAACGGTACTGTAATATATTAACGCATCAAGGTCAGTGACAGGTTAACGTGGCGGGAAATAAAGGAGAAATAATGTTTATCAAACGTATCATTATATGTCTTTGTGGTTTTGTTGTGTGGGTGTGTACAAGTTAAACATGTTCACCTACGAACATGAAAGGTTTTATCTTGATATAAACTGGCGTCGCCATACAATAAAAACAACAAACTCATTGTCAAAAAATATTTGTGTCAATGTTCGAAAAAAGTAGGTGTCATAAGCTATACGTCGTAAATGAGATTGAAACATTGTTGTGGTAAATTACTAATTGTGCAGCCGATAGATCCTAAACCGTGTTGACAAACTAGTGAATTTATCTTTAAAAGTATGTCGATTTTAATTGAGGGTTATTTACCGGTCAAGGAGTTTAAGTACCAACAAAGGACCGTGCCGTCGATTCCAGGTCCAATGCCGCATTACTTTCGCATGACCTTCGTATGGAAACCCGGTTCGGTTAGTGGGGGAGAGCTCCCGAACTGACAGCTAGATTTCCGGTACCGCGTTCGAGTATTTACTTTCATACTGCTACAATTAAAATGCATTTCCTTAGTACAAGTAGTATTCGACGATGATATCACTTGCGTTCTGAGAAAACTGAGCTTAATGCATGTGCGTTAAGTGTCATCCCAGATTAGCATGAGCAGTTAAAACCTGCAAATCGGGGACGACACTTTCTGACTTAACTGGATTTTCTCTACGAAAATATATTATTAAAACAATACATTCCATAAAAACGGAAAGTGTCGTCCCTGATTAGCCTATGCGGATTGAACAGGCTAATCTGGGGTGACAGTTTACTCACATGCATTATGCTCAGTTTCGCGGCTCATATTCGCCAAGTGTGACGAGCTGGAGTTCACTCAGCAATCAGTTGGACAAATTTTTCACTCAATATGATGTTGCGCCAAACGAGGGAATTTTATTTAACCTATATATATTTTTACGACCCGTGTTTGTCACGGCATGAAGTAACTTAGTATGAGAGATTACGTCTCTGCGATAGATGTGCCATACCACTGTTGGGTAAAATGCTATCATAAAACATGATCCCCTCGAGACTCAAACTTTAGGCATTGAATTTTAGACGCTGAAAGGACCAGCAATTTCCAGGTTTCACAAAAATTAGTGCTGAAGGAATTAGGGAAGCGTTTGTTATAACATTTCGTTGTATGCTAATTGTTTTCTGTGTGTGCAATTTAATGCATTTTTGATTGCCGACGAATATTAAAGCAGTATTCTGTGAACAGGTTCTTTGACTGAAAATATACCAAAGGAAAAATGCAATAAATTGTATAACACCAAGAATCTAAAACATAGTCTACACTTCAAATTTACTCACACATTTACAATTTTATTACAGAACGAAGACAAATAAAAGCATATAGTGCTTGTTTAAATATTTAACCAACCTTTTTTTTGGAATCTATGAGATTTTGTTTGATAATGTTTATTTTACCATCTGTGAACGATTCCACTTAAGGTTTGTAATGTACAAAGCTTGGACAAAGTAAAACTTGCAATACATCATGTATTTTAATAACATAAAAATATCTGCTTAACAACTTTTGGCACAATCATATCCTTTATAAAGAGATAAACCACCATATTTGACTTGGTATTGTTGTATAATTATATAACTGTGTCTTTCTTCGAAGAGCAGTGTTATATTCCTTTGCACCTGTCGGTGGGTAGGTCGGTATGTAGGTCTGTCGGTCTTTAGACCATTAGTTTCCGCACGATGTATAGATGACCCTTTGACATACAACCCTGCAAATCGGTATGATGATAACTTACAAGCAAATGCAGAAACCTATCGAATTAAAGCTCAACAGGTCAAAGGTCAAGGTCACAGGAGTTAAACCATGAACATGACATTCAACTGGTTCAATGGTAATTTTAGTAATTAATATACAGTTAACACGTATGAAAATCAACTCAAACGCTGACTTTAAATAGTGATGAAAGGTTATCTGGACAAAACTTAATTCCCTGATTATTGAATGGATTGTGGAACAGACAGCTGTAAATGCTTTCAGTCATTTTATCGTGATAAACAGGATGTTTAGAAAACAAACTGGTTCCACCATCAGGCATGTACTGATCTTTATTGCTTGCTGATAACTTTATGTGGGGGAGTTAAAACCATTTAAAATTAATTGTAAGTTTCAGGCGGAGAAGGGGGAGACAGTTGGCATACATGTTTTACAAACATCTCATGTTATTCGTATTTGTTTGTAGTGATTTGTTGTTAAATAATTTCTAAACATCTATCTTTTAATTGTGTGTGTTTCCTTTACATTCTATATGTTACTGATATTACATTAACATTGTCAAGGTGTGCATTCTCAATTCTGTTGTATGAAATACTGTTTATTGTATTTTTGTACACTGTTACTAACATTGGCAATGGAGTATGCATCATGCAGGCGAATTGAAGTTATAAAGTGTATGATTAATGTATCGGTACAAAATCACATAGAACGGAAGCGTGATTTTGGTTTTCATGCCAAGTTTGGTTAGTCAAATTACCGGTTTTGTTGTTTATTTAAGCGATTGTGCCATTCTAAAATTTCAAAGTAAAGGCTTGTGTAGTACATTGTATTAAAACACTTCCAGTAGGTAAAAGTTGTAATTTCTAGTTTGTTGTTTTTTCATAAAAAGAACATTTCAGCCAGAAATTGTTTCAGATAATGGATATTGTATTTGCTATTCATTAAATAAACATTATATCGGATTATACCAGTGATTACTATTTGATGGACGACATATCTTTTATTATGCATACGCCATAGCGAGAGATCACAAAGTTTGAAAGTAAGAAACAACGAAATATTTACCCGAGCTTGGCAATAATAATATGTGGTTGTGGTACATTAGAGCAGAATTCCATACTCCTTTGATCCCAGTTTTTAAACTGACCCATCAAAACCCGCTCACAGAAGTAATAAGCTAATAATTGTTAAAAGCTTTGTGCAAATAATTAATATTTGACCAGTTGCCGCTAATTGTTGACTGTTATTGATTGGCAAAAATTCTTTCGTAATTCACATAAATGTCCTTTCTTATTCAACCCTATACTTTCGTAATTAGTTAACGCCAATATAACAATGTTGATTAAATAACTGATTAAATATTTATTAGCAAACACTTCATTTGGCAGATCATAGTCCTCACAAAAGAATAATAAATGACAGTGAATTTACCAGTGCGGGATCTAGAATATTAAAAACAAGTGGGGTAATTTATCAATTCAGTACATTCCAGTAAGCAAACACAATTGACCTATAACATGAACAGTGCCGATGTAGAACAGGATTCCGATACGACCCTGTTGCTGACCAATGTAGACCCGGTTAGTCCGATTCCACTGATAATTGATTGATATAACAAAAGGATATATTCTCTATGTCTGATTAGCGTATTTTATACATATGTAATGATTATGTGACATTTAATTCCGCTCGTGGCGTACAATATCTCACAATCAACTCGTGAGATAACCCCCACTGGAACACCATATTTATTGTTAATTGTTTATATTCTCATTTTCAAGCCGACAAAAGTAAAGCTTAAAGATGAAGTTCAGAACATTTATTATCTGTTGATAGTACCATACATCCAATTCAAAATTTGAATTCAAAACAAGAAAAATATTACTTTCACTCTAAACTTGTATCGTGTGACCAAATCTGCACAGATAAGTGGAGATTGCCCTACAGCAAATATGTCTTTAGAAATGGTTTTCGAATGTGCAAACGAAAGATATTTGCTGTTAAATTAAGCTTTAATTACGTAAATTATCTAATTACATATACTGTAACCGTATATTCTTGTTTTATGAATTTATCAATCTTTTATATGCTTTTAAAAACATTTGTATCGAATATGCCCGCTTAAACGACCAAACATGTTTACACGAAAACGAATAATGTTAACAAAATATATATAATTTGAAACGTACTTTTGTGCAGTTTTTTAATCGTAATGGACTGCCTCAATATCAAAGTCGTTAACGAGTCTGTTGTAGTATCGTTACTAATGACGTCTACGAATCCCGGAGCGGAATGCGTTGCTTCTCGCGCACGACACATTACGCTTACGTTCCTTTTGGTGGTTTTAGACAAGCCTATTAACACGTTTATACAACTGTCAGAGGATCTACAGTTTGTTCTCACAGCCAGTGTTGAACCTAGCACGGTCTTCGTTACTTTCAACAGAGACCGCGTTATGCAGAAGGAAAATAGGAGTGGTTTTATGGTTTGTGTTTGTCTATATGATTAACGAAAAAACTTTATCTTGTGTTGATTAAAAGTGATGTCACTTTTAATATCTTATTGTTAGATTATATGGTTTCATCAGCCTGCATCAGCAGATCGTATTTGTTAGTGCACATAAGAACATATTCAATTCGTTGATGATGTAGACCATCGTATTGAATTTCCACACCTGACACTAGGTTATCGGTGTACATAAGGACGGATGTCAGATCATGATGCCATCCTGATTAGTGCACTTGTTTTAAAAAAGGGGCACATATCGATTTCATACTGGCGCCGCAACGGGTTTAGTCCAGCACCAACAAGGCGGACAAAAAAATATTTCCTGGCGCAGACATCGGACGTGACCATGACTTAGTGCTCAACACCGTCAAGCTGAAGTAAGGGCAAGCGCATCACCAAGAACCCTCGCGTTAGATTTGACTTGGATAAATTAAAAGATCCAGTGATAGCAGAGGTATTTCAAGCACAGATATGTGGCAAGTTTGCAAACCTGAACATCTTAGACAATTACATCGATACAACAACCAACGACATCAAGGTTGTCCGACTGTCAACGGAGAAAAGGCAACGACTGCAGCAATGACGGCACTATGTCAAAAGATATGGGAGGAGCAGAAGTGGCCCAACGAGTGGATCCAGTCACTGGTCATACTCTACCGAAAAAGGGTAATCTCAAGTTGTGCGAGAAATACCGCACTGTCAGTCATCCCAGCAAAGTCATGCTACGCATCATCATTACTCGATGGGAAATTAAGGCCGATGAATTGCTGGCCAAACAGCAGGCTGGATTTAGAGCTGGGCGGAGTGGAACAGATCTCCAACTGCAGAATCATCATTGAGAAACACCTGCAACACCAACGTTAGCCTTTCCACAACTTCATTGATTTTGAGAAAGCTTTCGACCGCATGTGGCATGATGGCCTATGGCATGTTATGAGATGATTCAACATTGACGAAGGGCAGTACTTCTCAACGGACAGCAGGGGGACTTCTTCAGGATATCGGCGTTCGTCAGGGATTTCCACTCTCTCTTCCTGTTCAGCTCATGGGTGGAACCAGCAGTGAACTTAAAGATCTCACCAACATACTCTATAAATGAGCAGGAGCATACGGGATGGATGTCAGCACGGAGTAGTCGAAGATAATGATGAACAGCACGACCAACACCAGTGCAGACATAACCATTAACGGCGAGAAGCTAAGAAGAAGTGACCAGCTTGAAGTACTTGGGCGCAACCATGTCCAAGGATGTACCGCTGAGGTCAGAATAAAAATGACCATGGCGACCGCAGCGATTGCCAGACTGAGCAGGCTGTGGACAAGCAGTTTCATCAGCTTCCCCACCAAGTACAGGCTCTACAAGTCCCTCATAGTCTCCATCCTACTCTACGGCTGCGAGACCTGGAATCTTTACGCGGACACAGGACGCACGATACAGGCATTTGAACATAAATGTCTCCGAAGACTGCTCCGAATCTCCTACACGGATCACAAGACCAACGAGTACGTCCAGAACATGACTGCAACACTTGCTGGTCCACAAGAACCCCTATTGGCAACCGGCAAACGACGAAAGCTGGCTTGGTTTTTTGGTCACCAGGCACGACTTTCTGTGCAAGACTGTTTTCCGTGGCACGCTAGAGGGGAGGTCGACGTCGAGGCCGTTACAGAAAAAGCTGGATGGATAATGTAAAAGAGTGAACATCCCTTCCCATGGATGAAATACGCTCAGCAGCACTCAACAGACCTGACTGATGGAGGATTTATGTATTGTCGTCCCGTTCCCCCCCCCCGCCCAACGGCCAAACCGTCAAGGGATTGATGATGATGATGATGATAATGATAATGATGATGATAATGATGATGATTATGCTGCTGCTGCTGCTGCTGCTGCTGCTGCTGCTGCTGCTGATGATGATGATGATGATGATGATGATGATGATGATGATGATGATGATGAAAATGATGATGATGATGATGATGATGAAGAAGTAGAAGAAGATGATGATGATGATGATGATGATGATGATGATGATGATGATGATGATGATGATGATGATGATGATGATGGAGATAATGATGCTGCTGCTGATGATGATGATGATGATGATGATGATGATGATGATGGTGGTGATAATGATGATGATGATGATGATGATGATGATGATGATGATGCTGACGATGATAATGATGATGATGATGATGATAATGATGATGATAATGATGAGATTCTGCTGCTGCTGCTGCTGATGATGATGATGATGACGATGATGATGATCTAATGAAAGCTCTACGGACCGATGCAATGGAAGGACAGATACGTTTTTATGAATAAGGCACATATCGGCAAATGTCATTTATTAATTTCGATCAGAAGAAAAAACTATTTTCACTAGTGATATCTTTATGTACTCGTAATTTACCTAACATTCATTCATGAATTTGTCAGGCAAATTGAACAAATAAATAATGTAAAAAAATACTACACAAAGAACGAAATAAAAATAGTGTACTAAGACAAGTGTAGATAGTTATGCTAAATAACTTACGTGGATATCGCATATAACAACCACAACAGGGTTTCTGTGGTTATAAAATGCTCTGTATTCCATATCTGGCCTCAAAATTTTGCGTTTAAAAGACACATATATCAACATAACTTATATTAGCTGCTCTGTACCTATAATACAGTTGAGCGTTATCACCTGCGACAGAAAGGTACACACCACAAGCGCAAACAAAATAAACAATCTTCGCAAGCCAAGGTAAAGAAAACCTTCGAAAAATCGTACAAACAGTTCAGTATCATGTGCAGGATCACGAAGTAACGAATCAAGTACGTATACATGACACGTTACGTGCTCAAACTTAGAGTTATTCGCCATTTTACCCATATTAACTCGTTATATGGATATTTGCACCAGAACAATGATACAAACGACGGATATTACCTTTAAACTAGAAGCGAATCGTCTAAATTCCGATTTTTGGTATNAAGGACAGATACGTTTTTATGAATTAGGCACATATAGGCACATGCCATTTATTAATATCGATCAGAAGAAAAAACTATTTTCACTATTGATATCTTTATGTACTCGAAATTTACCTAAAATTCATTCATGAATTTGTCAGGCAAATTGAACAAATACAAAAACACTACACAAAGAACGACATAAAAATATTGTACTTAGACTAGTGTAGATAGTTATGCTAAATAACTTACGTGGATATCGCATATAACAACCACAACAGGGTTTCTGAGGTTATAAAATACTTTGTATTCCATATCTGGCCTCAAAATTTTGCGTTTTAAAGACACATATATTAACATAACTTATTTTAACTGCTCTGTACCTATAATACAGTTGAGCGTTACCACCTGCGACAAAAAGGTACACACCAAAAGCGCAAAAAAAACAATCTTCGCAAGCCAAGGTACAGAAAACCTTCGAAAAATCGCACAAACAGTTCAGTATCATGTGCAGGATCACGTAATAACAGCAAGTAACGTAATTGTACACCATTTATTTGACAACCAATCGAACTTACAGGCGGGCGTACATTTCGTGAATCCAAATAGTCCTAATATAATCACATATATGCTAATAGTTTAAGTATTAACTTCAGCGTCATTGAACATATACTGTCGACTAAACATTTAATAAGCTTTGAAATATGATTAAAAGCAAATGCAACAACCATACACAGGACGATGTTGAGGGGTTTTATATGGCTTTTCCGTTGTACAAAGATTTAATTGTTTTGGTATTTTAATAAAAGTAATATTATCCAGATATAAAAACGAAATTAAGCTCGGGTTAAAGGCGTTTAAGGAATCAACTTAAACTTCAATTGTACGACTCTTTTCACGTTTGTATAAATAAAATAGCTAAATAACACCATATAACAAATAGTTATATTGAAACTCCAGATACACAATGTGAGAAATTAATTTACCATCCGTTAGTTTTAAATTGAAGGAAAGTGGCAAAATGTAATACACACATTTAACACAGGAATATACCACATTATCCCTTTAAATGACTATAACGAGAAACCGATAGGTCACATTTCAGTGACAAATACTGAAAACCGATTAAAGCAGATACTATAAAGGTACAACAGTTTCAGAACACGTGCAAGTACATTCGGTTTTAAAGGGCTAACACACGTACATTATATGTGTACTTAATCCCGTATGTTTACGCAGGCCTTAAGTCCTTTTTTGTGAGATTTATGTTGAAAGGAATGGTACATGAGCTAAGACAAAACTCTCAAACTGATAATTGAATTGAGATCTGCATATACAAATATCGAATAAAGTGCATTCCAATGCATTACCCTTTTGTGATGATTATACGTGTATTTTGATTGAATTGAGTTAAGATTTTTCATCGGAACATTTGCAATAAACTCATATTAGTTAACTATGTCGTATGTATAGAAACATGAGAAGGGCCTCATTTACTGCTAAAAATTATGTTTTTGAATATAAACTTACCTGACCGAGATGTTGTATTTAACGACGCTTAAAATATAACTTCCTCATTGAACAGTTACAGTCGCGAGTTCGACTGGTGAACTTTCAAAAATGCTTTCCGAATTATGGATTTGTCGTTTTTTTGTGGTTATTATATTCGCTGGTGAAATTGGGGATTCAAGTAAGTATATTTTTTTTATAGCTATACACATTTGATTGTTTTGCTACGATGGCTTTCTTAATTAATTGATTTTATTAGGAATGTCTTTAGCATGTCATCTGGTGTGGATGTTTCTGGTTTAAATACTTTTTAGATTACGAACATCTTATGTTGTTGTATCATATTTGTTAGGTTTTAGTAGCTATACTAATTGTATTGATTTATAACGATTTCACATGTGCTATTTTATTTGAGATACACAACATAGCTTTGTAATTTAACCTTTTTGAACCTTCTTGCTTCTTGTGCCTAAAGTGCACGACCATGATCTGAATTTAAAGTGTATGATGCTTGGTCTCTATAGCATTTTGGTAAAGATGAGATGTAGTTGATACTCGTTTTGGTTCCATGTCATCGTGCCTTAGAGAGTTACGGTTCTGGTGCTATGGTGTTTATATAACAATTGAGTAATTCTAGGGTAATTAATTTAAATATGTACTTTTTTTATTGGTATTTAATTTGAATCGTGATGCTATGTGGTTCATTTGTATTTACAATAAAATGTTTTCCGCATAATTCTGGATAAAGCGTGATTGTTGGAGCTCCTAGAAACCGGTTTTTTTTCATTGACCGTTCTAAGGCGTTGACCCCAGTTTTATTCATGCGTTTGTTAAGTACGTCTGTCTTGACTTGTTCATATGTTTTGTGTCTCACTGTTTGGCAATTGGTTCCATGTCGTAAATAAAGGACCGAGTCGGATAATAAGGTTTCTCTCATGCTGATGCAGCTTTAGCTACGCTTTATGTGCAATTGTAAGTAATTTAATAGTTTCCACAGTGGTTGTATAATGCTAAGCACAGGTGTTTGCTTATTAACGTCTATTTCTCAAGCAGTAATGTATGATGAAAGTCGGATGAAACGTATTCCTTGACAATATAATAACATATTGTCGAACAAAATATATGTGCTGTTTATCGCAATTCTTCTATTTGGTTTAGGCAAATATAATCCAATTATTCCGAACGGTTTAACTTAACATTTAAGCAAACAGTTTTGATGCATCGGTGGTTATTGGCCAAGAAACATAGAGTCGAATTTGCTTTTTTTTAAACGATAAAACAAAACATTTTTATCGAGTCGTTTTGCCATGCTTGTTACAGAAACCCCTTAATCAATACATAAAATATACAATGCATTCACTTATATAAGGCATTACATATTAAACGCTATTAAGTGAGTGCAAGCGCTGGTTTCTGTTGTTTTAATGCGCAATAAAGTACTATATACACTGGACAAAAGTCATAAAGCACTTCGGACCTATCAGTATGGTGACTGTTTAATGGACATAAGCCGGAACAGAAATGTTGCCTTGTGATAGAAGAATCCCTCCTCTGAACGACCATGAACATGAGAAAATCTTTCAATTCAGGAATCGTACAAATCCATAGGAATCTGTTGTTTCTATTTCAACAATCAACACAATTAACAAAACGAAAACAAACAATCTTTATCTCATAGATTTGGAATACTGATCATCTTTTAAACAATGAATACAAATTTATAATTATGACTATTCTACTGCAACGTCATCTTTTAATACTTTTTTTTAACTCTTCGGCTGTTGCTTTGAATTCCTCCCGCTGGCGAAACTAACCAATAAGTTGCACTTCAGGAGTTCTGATGTTTACAAACAGTTAGTTCAACAGCAATTTAAACTGTTAAAAACTTAAGCGGCGCTGTCAGTGTATTCGCATCATCCGCAGTGCGCACGGGTTCAATAAAATCACACGCTCATAGTTTTTCTGTGGTATTCAAATATTGTTGCCAGATTATTGCCCAACATTTGATTTAAAAAAAAGATTCGATAAATTAACACAAATTGCTAGAATTATTGAAAACAACCCAGCGCTCAAATAAGAAATAGGAATCGAATTCGCATATAATGCGTTAAAAAGCAACTATCTAATATCATTATGATGAGTAATTGTCTAGTTTTATAAGCGTTTCCCCCAAATAGTCATTTAGTATGAGATACTGTGTATACGTGTTATACTATAAGGTGATGCTTCATTGACCGCATTTGACGAGTTATGAAATTTTTAATTTCATTGAGTTTTGAGATAGAAAATACATGTTTGGGCTTCTGCCATCTGTGATGTAGCAGCTTAAATGTAACAACATGACCTAGTTATGCATGTTACACTCACTGTAAACGCTATTTACTATCTAGTTTAATATGGTTTCCGATTTAAATTTACTTAACATAATAAAAGAGTGTTGTCTTGTTTATTGCCGAAAGTGAGACATTACACATATCTTATATCAGGAAGTCCATGTGAAACAAATTTAGTCGCAGTTGACTGAACAATCTGAAATATTTGGTGTGCAAATTTAAAACAGGCGAGTGAAACTAAAACCAAAGTTGCCATCCGTACAATCCCTGTTTTTGTAAACCACGCATTAAATCTTCATAACGATAAATCCAAAATGATTTATATACGAGACGGTTTAAATGTGGTATATGTTATTTGATACGGGTATCATTGCCTTTGTATGGTTTGTATAACTTTTTATTCGATAACATGATGTAGAGTAGTTTTTATCTCACTTATGATCTTGCAATTTAAATATGCTGAGTGCCGTAACAGTTATCTTGCGTAATGTCATTGAACAAATCGTTTTATTTGTTTATTTGTTTAATACAGTAAGCAACTGGTGCCGATGCTGGTTAAATTCAACATTTAGTATTTGAGTGAATTTTGTATTGAAAGTTCATGTATGAAGGTGATTTTACCAGCACATTGATACCATGTATAGCTCGTAACAGTAATGTAATATATTAACGCATAAAGGTCAGTGACAGGTTAACATGGCGGGAAATACAGGAGCAATAATGTTTATCAAACGTATCATTATATGTCTTTGTGTTTTTTTGTGTTAGTGTGTACCGGTAAAACAAGTTAACCTACAAATATTAAAGGTTTCATCTTGATATTAACTGGCGTTGCCGAACAATCAAAACAACAAACAAATTGACACAACTTATGTTTGTTTGTGTGTTCGTTTTAAGATATTTACGTAAAGTTAAGTGTCAATTTTAGAAAAAAAGTATGGCCATAGGCTATTCTTTGTTAATAAGAGTGTGGTAAATTACTAATTGTACAGCCGATAGATCATAAACCGTGTCGAGGAACAAGTGAATTTATCTTTTAAAATATGTCGATTTAAATATAGCGAATTGAGGGTGGTATTTAACGGTCATGTAGTTTAAGTACCACCAAAGGACCGTGCCGTCGATTCCGGGTCCAATGCCGCAATACTTTTGCATGACCTTCGTCTGGAAACCCGGTAAGGTAAGTCGGGAGAGCGCCCGCACCGACATCTAGGTTTCCGGTACCGCGTTCGAGTATTTACTTTCACATTGCAACAATACAGAATGTGTTTCCTTAGCATATGTGGTATTCGACGATGATATGAGTCGCGTTCTGAGAAAACAGGGCTTAATGCATGTGCGTAAAATGTCATCCCAGATTAGTATGTGCAGTCAACACAGTCTAATAAAGGACGACATTTTCCGCACTAACTGGATTTTCTGTAAAAATAGACAGAATATAAACGAAAAATTCCATAAAAGCGGAAAGTGTCGTCCCTGATTAGCCTATGCGGATTGAACAGGCTAATCTGGGGTGACACTTTACTCACATGCATTATGCTCAGTTTCGCGGCTCATATTTATAGGTTCAGTTCATCCAGTTTGACGAGCTGGAGTGCATTCAGGAATCAGTCAGACACATTTTTCACACAATAGGATGTTGCGCCAAACGAGGGAATTTTACTTAACTTATATATATATATTTACAACCCGTGTGTGTCACGACATGAAGTTAGTTACTTAGTATGAGAGATTACGTCTCTGCGATAGATGTGCCATACCACTGTTGGGTAAAATGCTATCATAAAACATGATCCCCTCGAGACTCAAACTAAAGGCATTGCATTTTAGACGCCGAAACGACCAGCAATTTCCAAGTTTCACAAACATAAGTTCTGAAGGAATTTGGGAAGCGTTTGTTGAAGGAATTTGGGAAGCGTTTGTTGTCACTTTCAATGTATGATAATTGTTTTTTGTGTGCAATTTAACTTTTTTTTGATTGCCGACGTACATTAAAACACTATTCAGTGGACAGGTTCTTTGACTGAAAATATACCAACGGAAAAATGCAATAAATTGTATGACACCACAAATCTAACACAAAGTCTACACTTCCAATTTTCTCACACATTTACAATTTTATGACAGAACAAAAACAAAAAATCAAAAATAGAAGCATTTAGTGCTTGTTTGAATATTAACCTAACCTTCTTTATGGAATCCATGAGATTTTATTTGAAAATGTTTTATTACCATCTGTGAACGATTCCACTTAAGGTTTGTAATGTACAAAGCTTGGACAAAGTAAAACTTGTAATAAGTCATTTATTTTGATAACATAAAAATATCCGCATTACATTGGCATATTAATATCCTTTTTAAAGAGATAAGCCACCATATTTGACTTTGTATTGTTGTCTAATTATATAACTGTGTTTTTCTTCGAAGAGCAGTGTTATAGTACTCTCCACATGTCGGTCGGTAGGTCTGTGGGTCTTTAGACCATTAGTTTCCGCACGATATATAGATGACCATTTGACATACAACCCTGCAAATTGGTATGATGGTAACTTAGCAGCAAATGGAGAAACCTTTTTATTAAAAGCTCAACAGGTCAAAGGTCAAGGTCACAGGAGTTAAAACATGAACATCACATTTAACAGGTTCAATGGTAATTTTATTCATTGATGTACTGTTAACACGTATGAAAATAAACTCAAAACGCTGACTTTAAATTGTGATGAAATTTTATCTGGACAAAACTCAATTCCCTGATCATTGGGTGGATTGTTGAACAGCCAGCTGAAAATGACTTCAGGCATTTTATCGTGAAAGACAGGATGGTTAGAACACAAACTGGTTTAGCCATCAGGCATGTACTGTTCTTTATTGCTTGCTGATAACTTCATGTGGGTGAGTTGAAACCGTTTAAAATTAATTGTAAGTTTATGGGGAAAAGGGGGGGGGGAGGGGCAGTGGGCATACATGTTTTTCAAACATCTCATGTTATTCGTATTTGTTTGTAGTGATTTGTTGTTAAATAATTTCTTAACATCTATCTTTTAATTGTGTGTGTTTCCTTTACATTCTATATCTTACTGTTACTTACATTAACATTGTCAATGTGTTCATTTTCAATTCTGTTGTATGGAATACTGTTTATTGTCTTTTTTTACACTGTAACTAACATTGGCAATGAAAGATGCATCATGCAGGTTAATTGAAGTTATACATTGTATGATTGTATTAATTTATCGGTACAAGATCACATAGGACGGAAGCGTGATTTTGGTTTCATGCTAAGTTTGGTTAGTCAAATTACCGGTTTTGTTGTTTATTTAAGCGCTTGTGCCATTCCAAATTTTCAAAGTAAAGGCCTGTGTAGAACATTGTATTGAAACACTTCCAGTATGTAAATGTTGTTAAATTTCGAGTTTTTTGGTTTTTCAAAAAAAAAAAACAAAAAAAAACATTTCAAACAGAAATGGTTTCAGATAATAGATATTGTATTTGCCACTCATACTATAAACATTGTATCGGATAATACCAGTAATAACTATTTGATCAACGACATATCTTATATATATTTAGTTACAACCCATGTTTTTCACGGCATGAAGTTAGTAACTTAGTATGAGAGATTACGTCTCTGCGATAGATGGGTCATACCACTGTTGGGTAAAATGCTATCATAAAACATGATCTCATCGAGACTAAAACTTTAGGCATTGAATTGCAGACGCTGAAACGACCAGCAATTTCCAGGTTTTACAAACATTAGTGCTGAAGAAATTTGGGAAGCGTTTGTTGTCACCTTTCGTTGTATGATTATTATGTTTTTTTGTGTGTGCAATTATATGTATTTTTTATTGCCGACGTACATTTAAACAATATTCTGTGGACAGGTTCTTTGACTGAAAATAAACCAAAGGAAAAACGCAATAATTTGTATAACACCAAAATCTAACACAAAGTCTACACTTCCAATTTACTCACACATTTACAATTTTATTACAGAACGAGTAAAAATAAAAGCATTTAGTGCTTGTTTGAATATTTAACTAACCTTCTTTATGGAATCTATGAGATTTTGTTTGAAAATGTTTAATTACCATCTGTGAACGATTCCACAAAAGGTTTGTAATGTACAAAGCTTGGACAAAGTACAATCTGTAATAAATTATGTATTTTGATAACATAAAAATATACGCATTTCAACTTTTGGCATAATTATATCCGTTTTAAAAAGATAAGCCACCATATTTGACTTTGTATTGTTGTCTAATTATATAACTGTGTCTTTCTTCGAAGAGCAGTGTTATAGTACTTTCCACCTGTCGGTCGGTAGGTCGGTATGTAGGTCTGTGGGTCTTTAGACCATTAGTTTCCGCACGATATATAGATGACCATTTGACATACAACCCTGCAAATTGGTATGATGGTGACTTAGTAGCAAATGAAGAAACCTATTGATTTAAAACTCCACAGGTCAAAGGTCAAGGTCACAGGAGTTAAAACATGAACATCACATTTAACAGGTTCAATGGTAATTTTAGTCATTAATGTACTGTAAACACGTATGAAAATAAACTCAAAACGCTGACTTTAAATTGTGATGAAATTTTATTTTTACAAAACTTAATTCCCTGATCATTGGATGGATTGTTGAACAGACAGCTGAAAATGCATTCAGGCATTTTATCGTGAAAGACAGGATGGTAAGAAAACAAACTGCTTTAGCCATCAAGCATGTTCTGATCTTTATTGCTTGCTGATATCTTCATGTGGGTGAGTTGAAACCATTTAAAATTAATAAGTTTATGGGGAAAAGGGNAATATTAACCTAACCTTCTTTATGGAATCTATGAGATTTTGTTTGAAAATATTTTATTACCATCTGTGAACGATTCCACTTAAGGTTTGTAATGTACAAAGCTTGGACAAAGTAAAACTGGTAATAAATCATTTATTTTAATAACATAAAACTATCCGCATTACATTGGCATAATCATATCCTTTTTAAAGAGATAAGCCACCATATTTGACTTGGTATTGTTGTCTAATTATATAACTGCGTGAAGAGAAGTGTTATAGTACTTTCCACCTGTCGGTCGGTAGGTCGGTAGGTAGGTCTGTGGGTCTTTAGACCATTAGTTTCCGCACGATATATAGATGACCATTTGACATACAACCCTGCAAATTGGTATGATGGTAACTAAGCAGCAAATGAAGAAACATTTTGATTAAAAGCTCAACAGGTCAAAGGTCAAGGTCACAGGAGTTACAACATGAACATCACATTTAACAGGTTCAATGGTAATTTTATTCATTGATGTACTGTTAACACGTATGAAAATAAACTCAAAACGCTGACTTTAAATTGTGATGAAATTTTATCTGGACACAACTCAATTCCCTGATCATTGGATGGATTGTTGAACAGACAGCTGAAAATGCCTTCGTACATTTTATCGTGAAAGACAGGATGGTTAGAACACAAACTGGTTTAACCATCAGGCATGTACTGATCTTTATTGCTTGCTGATATCTTCATGTAAGTGAGTTGAAACCATTTAAAATTAATTGTAAGTTTATAGGGAAAAGGGGGAGGGGAGGGGGCAGTGGGCATACATGTTTTTCAAACATCTCATGTATTTCGTATTTGTTTGTAGTGATTTGTTGTTAAATAATTTCTTAACATCTATCTTTTAATTGTGTGTGTTTCCTTTACATTCTATATCTTACTGTTACTTACATTAACATTGTCAATGTGTTCATTCTCAATTCTGTTGTATGGAATACTGTTTATTGTCTTTTTTACACTGTAACTAACATTGGCAATGAAAGATGCATCATGCAGGTTAATTGAAGTTATACATTGTATGATTGTATTAATTTATCGGTACAAGATCACATAGGACGGAAGCGTGATTTTGGTTTCATGTCAATTTTGGTTAGTCAAATTACCGGTTTTGTTTTTTATTTAAGCGCTTGTGCCATTCAAAAATTTCAAAGTAAAGGCCTGTGTAGAACATTGTATTAAAACACTTCCAGTATGTAAATGTTGTTAAATTTATAGTTTTTGGTTTTTCATAAAAAGAACATTTCAGCCAGAAATGGTTTCAGATAATGAATATTGTATTTGCTATTCATAATATAAACAGTATATCGGGTAATACCAGTAATTACTATTTGATGGACGACATATCTTTTATTATACATACGCAATAGCGAGAGATCACAAAATTTAAAAGTAAGAAACAACGAAATATTTACCCGAGCTTGGAAATAATAATATGTGGTTGTGGTACATTAGAACAGAATTTCTTACTCCTTTGATCTCAGTTTTTAAACTGACCCATCGAAACCGCTCACAGAAACAATAATCTAATACTTGTTAGAAGCGTTGTGCAAATAATAATATTTGACGAGTTGCCGCTAATTGTTGACTGTTCTTGAAATTATTTCGTAACTCACATTAATGTCCTCTAATTCAACGCTATACTTTCGTAATTATTTATTCTTATTTAATATAAAATAAGGTAAATACACCACTCAGTATTTAAATGTACTTGAACAGTTCTTGAACACTTCTAAGAACAGTTCTAGTGCAATTCTAGAACACTTCTCGACTGGTTCAAGAACTCATATTCTTCAAAAATTCATAACATTTCTTAAAATGTACTTAACAGTTTTTATGATTTTTTAGAACAATTCAAGTACAATTCATGAAAACGCTTCCTTTTTTTTGTTCCTGATATCATCTTAAACTGTTATTGAAATAAGATGTGATTAAACAGTTATTCAACTGTTCGTTTAATTCGTCCAAGAACAATGACAGATTCGTTTAAGAACATATTGGATTTGTAAAAAGTCAATCATATGTTTAAGAACATTGTTTAGAATTGTTCAAGAACATCAGAAGGAAATATGTTGTTCAAAATAGTTCTTAAAGTGTTCAAGAATAGTTTAAGATTAATTCAAGAACAGGAAAGGTCCTTAAAAAGGTATTTAACTGTTCCTAAAGGAAGTTCTTGAACAGTTATTGAACAAATGTTCTTAAAATCCTCTAAAAACAGGTCAAGAACTCTTACTAAGTTTTAAGAACTGTTCTTGAACTGCTCTTGCCAATAAGAACTCCATTTCGCAGAGGATGCCTTAAATAGCAACTATCTAATAAAATTAACAATATGTGTCTAGTTTAATAAGGGTTGTCCCAAAATAGTCATTTAATCTGATATAATGTGTATACTTACGTAGTATACTATTCGGTGATGCTTCATTGGCTGCATGTAATGAGTATTGAAATCTTGAGATAGAAAATGCGTGTTTGGACTTTTGACAATATGTGACGGAACAGCTTAAATGTTACAACATCTCACAGTTTTGCACGTTACACATACTGTTAACGCTATTTGCTATCTAGTTTAATATGGTTTTCGATTTAAATTCAATTAACTGAAGAAAACAGGTAGTTTTGTCTTGTTTTATATTGTCGAAAGTGAGACATTACACATCTTATATCAGAAGTCCATTTAAAAAAATTGAGTCGCAGCAGACTGAAAAATCTTGAATATCTGGTGTGCAAATTTAAGACAGGCGAGTGAAACTAATACCAACGTTGGCATCCGCACTCGCTCTGCACTCGCTGTTTATAAACCACATTCATATTTATAACGAAATACCCAAAATGATTTATATGCCAGACGGTTTTAATGTTGTATATGTTATTTGAAACGGGTATCATTGTTGTGCCCTGCGTTTTGGTTTGTATTACTTTTTATCGCATGCCATACCCTGTTTCCCATGTAATATAACCGTTACATATATTTTTATATTACACACGTGTAATATACTTTTTAAGCGTTTTCATTGGCTTAGTTTTCGTTTATTGACCAATCGCATTTTGCCATTTTGCTGAAATGATGTTGCAACGTCAAATGACGTCACGAAATGTAAACAGCATTCGGGATTTATCATTATGTTTGCGTAAATATTTATTTAATTTGCTCATTAAAAAGCATGNTTTTGAATCTCATATTTCATTAAATCTTTTTTATAAACTGGCTATTATACTTATATGTATTTGAAACGATTAACATTGTAGTTTTCTATGTCATTTAAGATAGAAATACAAAAACCTGCTTCGTAATTTGACCTCAAACAACCTTATTGTGGTTTCTTCTTGAATTTCACGACTATGATCTGAATGTTGAAATATGTTGCCGGACGAAATGTATTGCTTGAAAATAGAATAATACATTGTCGACCAACATCCATGTGCTTTCTATCGTCATTCTTGTGAATTATTCAAGAACAGTTTTAAGAACTTCTCCAGAACAGTTGTTCTAAAAAAAAATCCAATATAACATTTCTTAAAATGTACTTGAACAGTTCTTGAGCACTTCTAAGAACAGTTCTAGTGCAATTCTAGAACACTTCTCGACTTGTTCAAGAACTCGTATTCTTGAAAAATTCATAACATTTCTTAAAATGTACTTAACCGTTTTTATAATTTTTTAGAACAATTCAAGTACAATTCATGAAAACGCTTCCTTTTTTTTGTTCCTGATATCATCATAAACTGTAATTGAAATAAGATGTGATTAAACAGTTATTAAACTGTTCTTTTAATTCGTCCACGAACAATGACAGCTCCGTTTAAGAACATATTGGATTTGTAAAAAGTCCATCATATGTTTAAGAACATTGTTTAGAATTGTTCAAGAACATCAGAAGGAAATATGTTGTTCAAAATAGTTCTTAAAGTGTTCAAGAATAGTTTAAGATTAATTCAAGAACAGGAAAGGTCCTTAAAAAGTTATTGAACTGTTCCTGAAGGAAGTTCTTGAACAGTTATTGTACAAATGTTCTTAAAATCCTCTAAGAACCGGTCAAGAACTCTTAGTAAGTTTTAAGAACTGTTCTTGAACTGCTCTTGACAATAAGAACTCCATTTCGCAGAGGATGCCTTAAATAGCAACTATCTAATAAAATTAACAATATGTGTCTAGTTTAATAAGAGTTGTCCCAAAAAAGTCATTTAGTCTGATATAATGTGAATACTTACGTAGAATACTATTTGGTGATGCTTTATTGGCTGCATGTGATGAGTATTGAAATCTTGAGATAGAAAATGCGTGTTTGGACTTTTGATAATATGTGACGGAACAGCTTAAATGTTACAACATCTCACAGTTTTGCACGTTACACATACTGTTAACGCTGTTTGCTATCTAGTTTAATATGGTTTTCGATTTAAATTCAATTAACCGAAGAAAACAGGTAGTTTTGTCTTGTTTTATATTGTCGAAAGTGAGGCATTACACATCTTATATCAGAAGTCCATTAAAAGTCGCAGAAGACTGAACAATATTATATATCTGGTGTGAAAATGTAAGAAAGGCGAGAGAAACTAATACCAACGTTGGCATCCGCACTCGCTCTGCACTCGCTGTTTATAAACCACATACATATTTAAATGATTTATATGCCAGACGGTTTTAATGTTGTATATGTTATTTGAAACGGGTATCATTGTTGTGCCCTGCGTTTTGGTTTGTATTACTTTTTATCGCATGCCATACCCTGTTTCCCATGGAATATAAACATTACATATATTTTTATATTACACACGTGTAATATACTTTTTACGCGTTTTCATTGGCTTAGTTTTCGTTTATTGACCAATCGCATTTTGCTATTTTGCTGCAACGTCAAATGACGTCACGAAATGTAAGCAGCATTCGGGATTTATCATTATGTTTGCGTAAATATTTATGTAATTTGCTCATTAAAAAGCATGTGATAAAAAAGATCTGACACTCGTTGTCATATCATACCATATTTTATTAAACTCGTTCAGAAATTCGTTAGTAAGCTCGCCAATGGCTCGCTTGCTAACACAATTCCTGAACTCGTTTAATAAAATATGGTATAACTCATGCCAGGTCCTTTATTTATTAGATAACGTTATGTGGAGTAGTTTTATACCACTTATGAAATTAACTTTTAAATATGCTGAGTACCTTAACCGTCAGTTGTTATATCATTTGACAAATCGTTTTATTAGTTTATTCTTTTAATATTTTAAGCAAGTGGTACGGATTCTTGTTTAATTAAACATTAAGTTACTGAGTGAATGTTGTATTGCTAGTTTATTTATTTATTTTACCAACAAATACAATCGTGTCATTATAATATATTATGTTTTTGTGGTTTTGTTG
>VMBQ01003155.1:73176-111269 GCA_007657795.1 Dreissena rostriformis
ATTGGACGAAGTGGAGTACACCAGAGAGGAAGCTCACGTGGCAAGAACTGTGGACATATGAACCACTTCAGCTAAGTTTCCTCCTGCGGGCAGTATACGACATGCTTCCAACCCCCGCAAATCTTCAGCGATGGAAGCTGACAGAAGACCCCACTTGTTCTTTGTGTGGGAGTATAGGAACGTTGCGGCACATTCTGTCATCGTGTCCAACAGCCCTTGCACAAGGGCGCTACAGGTGGCGCCATGACCAAGTACTGAGAATGTTGGCCGACGCCCTAGAAAGAGAGCGGAAGAAGGACAGACCCCGGAAGAAATTAGGACCCCAATTCATCAGCTTCGTCAAGGAGGGTACAACAAAGCCCACCGCCACAACCAGTTCCAGATCTTGTATTCTGCAAGATGCAAACGACTGGGAGATGCGTGCAGACCTAAGGAAGAAACTAGTTTTTCCCGAGGAAGTAGCCCATACAACTCTCAGACCCGACATAGTGCTATGGTCAAAGGCGGCGAAGCGGGTGATCCTTGTAGAGCTAACTGTGCCATGGGAGGAGAGGATCGAGGAGGCCTATGAGCTGAAGAAAGCCAAATACCAGGATCTGGCAGATGTATGCAGAGATAGAGGCTGGAAGACATGGATCTTTCCAGTGGAAGTTGGATGCAGAGGATTTCCATCACAGTCGGTGTGGAAGATGTTTGGAGCACTGGGCGCTGAAGGAAGAGTCAGGAAGACTACAATCCACGCCCTGGGCAAGGCAGCTGAACGAGCATCAAGTTGGCTCTGGTTAAGACGCAGCGAACCAAATTGGCAGCCATCGTAGACGAGGTAGTGATTGGCCATCACTACCTGCCCCGCCACCTTGAGGTTGTACCGAGCATAATGGGGCGAAACAACCTATGACAGGTGGAGCTTGGCTGATGACGTCTACGTTCAGCAGTTTAAACTGTATTATCAAATCACATCAATAAGTGTTAAAAGTTAATAGAGCTTGTTTGGAGGATTCGAGTGATAATTGCACAGGTGTCTCTCGCCCAAATTGATCTTAATTGAGCGATGAAAACCCTTTGTTCGCTTGTTTGGCTGGCTATGGAATTTGGAGGTAATTAGGGGGTCTTATTCAGCTAATTTTCTTAAGTAGTCTGGATTGCGCTAACTTTAATTTTTAGATTTTAGGATCCAAAGTCTTACCAAAATTATAATATTCTTTCTTATGTTTCATCCGAATAGAATACTTTATCTACTTTCCTTAACTAGTTTGCGGGCTATAGATGATTCTAATCGTTAGTACCTACTAAAATTTGTAAAGACTTACTACTTTCCCGTAGACGCACCCTTCTTCTTGGTTAGATATCCCAATTACACCACAAACTATTGATAGAATTCGAAACAGTTACATTAAGAGATTTAATATTACCTGATATCTGGATACCCTAGTAATTACCTGTCATATATTTTTGTTTTAGTTTTGATAATATAAAAACGTTACTGAAACTAAATAAATTAATTAATTATTTTAAGTCCGATTTATTAAACCCGTTCCTTACTATAATTTAATTGATGATTATTTTCACAAAAGCACTTTCCTGATTTAACACTTTCCCCAGATTAAACTCCAAAAGAGAGCTCAAAATTGTATGTTTTATTCGCTTTTTTAATATTAACCTAAATAGATTTTATTGTTAATCCGAATTCAATCCTAGTCCAAATTATCCGACTTATCAACGCGTCCTTTTCGCACGCGATCCCGAGATTGAAATGAGTTGGACTTTGCATAGGGATCCAGGCAGTCAAGATCAGATGAGCAATACTCTCCAATATAAGCCGTTGGTGGTGTGGATGATGCACATACCGCATGGTTAAACGTTGATGCGGTGAACGGATGCTTAACATAAACACACGTATTTATATATAACAAGGGGATATATTAAATCCATTGAAATAAGACAAATGACATATCATCATCACTAGAACTGGAGTTAAATTCAGCAAAAAATAAATACAATTGTTATGCTTATTTTTACCTCTGCCGTTTGGCTAAATTTCCACCCATCCTGGCAGCCTGTTTGAACTACCGTCATTTCCGCTGAATTAAGGTGGCATTCCTTCGAAGACATATTGTACATTAAGGACATACACATGTCTGACATTGCGCATTGTTTCGCGCAATCAATTGCACTCTTTGATATAACAACTGCAACGACTTCTCCACATTGGATTGGACATGCGTTTGGAGCTATTTTAAACTGAAGAGACGCCGTCATTAGAACTTTCGACATAAGCAACATAACGACTGGAATAGGAGAAAATAACAAACTGCTTAAAATCTCTTATTTTTTGCAAATTATAAATCGTGAGTATGCAGAAAAAAAGGACAAATCGACTGTAAAAGATGATAAATTCAATCATTGAGTAATGGCAAACAGTACAAGGACATTTCCGAAAATGTCGCAAACAGATGCAACATTTTTCCTGAAGTCGACCGTATGATTTCAATAGAAATAAAGCACATTAAATAAATGCTATTTATTGTTATACTTTCAAAGAAATGTCAATCGAACATTAGCATTGGAATACATTCATACATTTACATTCAGCTGGGTTCCATATGTAATATGAATTGAAATTGAATAGTTCGGATGCGTATTGTTTCGTTTCTGTGAAATTATTATTTCAGATGACAATAAGATAATTTAATTTTAATGAAACAATAAGTTAAGCATGTGTCACATATACTTAAACAAACCTAACATAGACTGTATACACTTATATAATTTAGAAATATCTTACCTTGAAACAGGTGTTTCAATTCCATGATTGGAACAATATTAGAACATACGACCATGCAAGACTTATCCTTGTAACACACTGCAGCAGAATGAAAAAAATGGACGTTTCGACAGTGAGGGACATTTAAATATTTGTTAATTAATTAGCACAAGGACTTGAAGCTGTATAACATTGTTATATTTATGAATATTAAACATAAAGTCAACGTTAACTAAATTTAGGATAAGTAAGAATAACCTATTACACAATTAGATCATTGTTGCGGAATTGACCTTTTGAGGTCACCTTTTAAATAAAGGTAGGTAAGCAAACAATATTTGCAACAACTAAACAAAACAGTGAACAAGTAAACATTATCTATAACTTTGACGTATTTGACAACCTTCGTGTTAACATTAATCGATAGACGCTTCGCATGCTAAATAGACCGTTATTAATAATTTACATTAAATACATATGGTGAAAAGTCATTTGGCTATGCGCATAGACAAAACGAGTTCGACAAAGAGCCACATCAGACCTTGTTTAAACAAATTCGACCAAGTTAAGCAATACAGCATGCCTATTATAATTGGGTACGTCTTTTGTACGTGATGTAATACACAAGAGTCTTGTTTAAGGGTTGGCAAGTTTTGAACGGTTGATCACAATACTAATCTTTCAATATTTGCATTTTTTAAGTAAAAAAGTACCGCAGCAATGGTATTGTGAAATTAAAAAACTATTTTCCCAAATCGGTAGTATATTTGATAATACATATAGGATCTGACATGAGTTGTCATATCATACCATATTTTATTAAACGAGTTCAGGAATTTTGGCGAGCTTACTAACGAAATAAACGTAATGTCTGTATTACATTGAAAACAAGGTATAGCATGTGATATATATAAATTATATAAATAAAACATTATCTTATATTTACATGTTATAGCTTATTACGGAGGAACGATAGTGTGTATTTACAAAACTATTGTCCGCAATATAAATACGTATTGCAAAAAACAAAGCAACATCAAAACGATTGATATCAAATTTTAATTAAAAAAAAGCCTTTTACAATATTTACATTATTTAAGTAAATATGTAGTGTTGTAACAAAAATACGTACTGACTTAACTAGGTTCGGTACATTGATAGCTTTAATGTTCTTTTAAGAAGAAACATTATTATATAATTGCCAGATTATATAATATTTATATTATTTTATTGAATAAGGTGGCACAGGTATTATGTATTTATATAGAATATTAATATTATTACTAAAACAAACATATATAAAACAAAATCATATTATTTACATAATTTACATGCATACATTATATTAATATTATATATTAACATTATTATTGAGATAGACACTATTTAGATAATTTATCATAAATATTAATTAAAAAATAGCATCAAATCTAATATAAAGATCTGCGAAGTAAATTTGTACCCTGGTCACGGTTTTACGTGTTTACATAACTTGTTTGCAAATACGAAGCACTTTTATTAATAAAGCAAGAGTATTTATTGAATAAATAACACCTAATATAATAATTATATATTAATATAAGAAAGTTGGTAGTGGTATTATAAATGAAAATAATATCCACTGATCATAAAATTACAATTATTATATGGAAAAAAAAAGAAAACAATGGACCTCACATGGTGGTAATGTGGAAAAATACAGTAACGCAGTAGTATTGTGATATGACAAAAAACGTTACTGATGTAACAATTATTAGATATAACTACAGCATAAGAAATGTAATAAGTTAAACAAGTTTATGTGAACAGTTTCTTGAAAATAGTGACTTCTGAACAGAGCATAAATCCACTCTGTTTGAGGATATATATTTCGGTAATTACTTAAACATACATAACTCCTGGAGGCAGTGGATCATATTGCTTACATATTTGGTCGGCGACTCCGATAAATATTTAAAATCGAACGACCATATCACTGTCACTGGGGAATGAGTGTCTTGTTTTAGTTATCGGAATTAAGGCACTTTCTCTTCGGTTAGGTGTAAATTTTTCAGGAATACTGATTACATGTTTGTGAAGTCTTAATTGCTTTAAAGATTTCAAGAAGTAGGATTTATTGAATGTATCCAATACGTTTTGCAAGACGGGTTCTCTGTATCGTAATATAGTGCGGTACAGTTTTGCCGTATTGTTGCATCCCTATCAACTTGAAAAGATACCATACCCTTTACTGATATTAAAAAAAAATACAATATTTTAATCGATACTTATATATTCATATATTTATAATATAAATATAATATTATAATTATAATTCATTCAACGAACTTATTGAAAACAAAATCCCCAGATAAACAATACGGTTTGGCAAATAATAAATGATTGTCACTTGGTTAGCCTTTAATCAGAACATAACATTGGTATTAACAAATTGGCTGTGTCAAGTCATTAGCTTAGGCTAAGAAAGTAAGAAGAAAACAATCTTTTGTCACTTTCTCATGGACCCCCTTAAAGGCGCGGGGTCGTTAGGCAGTTGAATACTCTGCAAGTTATCTAAAATATAATCAATATAAGGAAACGATATGGGTTGGACAGACATTTTGAGAGGTAGAGAGACGGACGTTACACGTGAAACGTTGCCTTATGTTGGTTCACATGCTTACCAAGTTATTAAGTCAGTAATGTTCTAAAGTACATTCTGACAGCTGGGGAGATGGACGCACCGACGCACCGACGGACAGAGGGAATGTTTTACGCGACGTCGCCTTTTTCAAAGAGGGGCGTACAACTATCATTGCGTACAGTTTTTTGTCAACTGATATGATACATAATTAAAGCAAATTTATTATAAACAAATCCAATTAATTAAAATGAGAGGATCATGCATTTAAACTATGTCATTGTAGAAAAGACATTCGTACTTCCAGTACGAATACAAATACAATTAACTGTATGGAGTAACTTAATAATACACGTGTGTCTAGTTATGCTCGAATATTTGTGTAAAATTCACACGAAATCATTTGAGTGAATTAGACATATCTTTTAGTTTTCTTTACAAGTAATGTAATCAATATAAAAACTATAATATACGTACACCCTATTTAAATACTTTAAAACACAAACTGAACATATACGATGACTACTCACGTTTTATGAGTATTTCATGGTATAATTATTTGCATGGTAGAATATATGTGGCGACATTTGAAGCTTAAAGTCGTCATTTTTAAACGGCATTCTATACTGTAAACATTACATACACATATGCATTTTGTGTCGTTTGTCTATTTATTACATATAATGAATGGTCTAATACAACATAAGTAAAGGTTTAACCGTATACTTTAAAGATGGCTTTATCATTAATGTACTGCTTAATACTAAGGCCTAGAGACCCAAACGGAAAAACTACCAGGTGGATATTGAATTATAGTAATACATTTATTAATTTGTAATGTTGATAGATAAAATGTGATAATCACACAATTGATTATATTGTATCACTGCTAACAACACACACTCNTTGAGGATATAACAAATATGAACGTCTCATAAAAAACAAAGCAACATAATTATTTTGAACGAATCCTTCTTAATGGTTCAAATGGTTCATAAAGGTATGTAGTGTAATGCCCTATACAGCTTATATATGAACATGCATATACAGCGTGTGTTCCTCACCTATAACATCATTTTCAAATAACGTATATTAATAAGTTGCATCGTTGTCTGTTAATGGGCTGGGTTGTCTACTAGAATAACTCGAAACACTGGATTGAACGACTGACTTTTGTACTGTATCTTATTAAGTATGTGATGCTGTAAAAAGTGTCGTTTTAATTAACGAATCATTACTATAATATATTTTATTATACACTTTGAATTAATTTGATTTAACATAGTTTTGCTTCTTTATACATTTGTTTCGAGACATATATATGTACATATTACATCGTTTAACAGTCTTAAACAACGGTGGTATAGTACAGACAATAAAACTGGTTTGCAAGAATTGACATTACATGGCGTCTATTTCAATAACTGAAGCTAAACATATGTTTTTTTAACATTTGTCCTTTTTCAGTCTCACCATATGTTTTTTTCAGCACGTGTCTTTTTGAGTCTCAACATATGTATTTTCAACACGTGTCCTGTTTGAGTCTCAACATATGTATGTATATTCAACACTTTTCCTTTTTTTAGTTTCAACGCGGCCAGTTTAAATGATGGGCACTACTGCCACTGTCGTAGAAATGGTCAGACGAATTAATAACTGATCTGCCCCCCCCCTAACATGGTGTTAAATACACATCAGAAAGTTCACTGCTTCGAGGCATGTCTCGCCAATCAGTTGATGGAGGGGGTGCATCAGTGGTGTGTAGTCACTGATATGGTTGATTGTGTCGAATACGTTCTCTCCGCCCTGCAGTTTTCTTTCTGTGTTTTCATTTCTCTGAAAAATTAATACTCTTCAGTCATACGTAAGCTTTACAACAATGCATAGCAAACGCGAAATAACACATTAATATACTGTTCTTGTTCAAAGTTTTCTGGAAATAAAAACACACCAGCCAATGGAAAGTTAAAGGACAACGTGTTGAATTATGTTACACAATCATTCATATTTTATTTAGCATAAAAACATGTTGTTCTTACCGAGTGATGAGATACGTCTCCGAGATTACCCGACACTGAGTAAGGCGTTTTGACTTACGTTTGTAAGGTTACAGCCTCTCCCTCAAACTCGGCAAGCTCTACCCCTCGTTGGCGAGGACACACTGTGGATTCTGTTGGTTCCGTGCATCCTTTCGTGCCTTTCTTCCGCATCTAAAGAATTCATAATAAATTTCAGAAGTGTATATCTTACTGTTCAGTAACAAACGTGCACCTTATCATTCAAGATTAATATTGTTTCTTAGAGCAAAATACGTCAACTTATATGTCATAAAAGAGAAGAGTAATATAATCATTACAAAAATATATTTGCGCGCACTTTATATCGCTTTGTTCATATTAAATGTGCATTCT
Organism: Dreissena rostriformis; assembly: GCA_007657795.1. NCBI lineage: Eukaryota > Metazoa > Mollusca > Bivalvia > Myida > Dreissenidae > Dreissena > Dreissena rostriformis. The sequence continues at coordinate 80,972 of VMBQ01003155.1, forward strand.
TTTCCCATTATAAACCATAATAAACATGTGATTGATCCCAAAGACCAAACAAATAAGGTTTACTGATTACCTGGATAATACGTGCATATAAATATTTAACATGCACACAATTCGTTGCGCGTTATATTTTCGTTTACAACCATTACAATCATATTTGGGGTCTTGTAGCTAACAAGTAAAAACAGATACGATTAACTGTTATACGATAACATTACAGTACTCGGTTAACATACTTGATGACTACGATGACGATGACGACGACAATAATGACAATAGCTACAGTTCCACCAGCTCCAGCTCCAATGTACATGATTTGGGAGGAGGAAGCTTTGTCATCGTTGCTCTTATTGTACCCAATTCCCGAAGTTGATGTAGATAAAGATGTGGTAGATGCGGTTGTTATTGATGGGGATGATGAGGTTGTTGTTGTCAGAGCTGCAACACAAATAAATTACCTCGGAATATATCTGTATACGAATCAATACGGAATGCTAGACGTATTAAGGGCATTTTCCATAGACCATTAACTTATTCTATATAGCACACTATTAAACCAGCTCATCTTAGTGCTAATTGCACTCTTTTTTAGTGTCCATTATTTTTTTTCACTTTTTTGGCTGACATAAATCTTAAATGAATTGCATATTCTCCATATGGCCCTCGATACACACACCAGGTTTCATCAAAATACCTTTTGAGTTATCGTATTTTATACCTTTTTTATACAAAGACACTTCTATATAATACGCTTATAAATAATCCCTAATTCAATGTGCATATAGAAAACTTGGAGAGTTAATACCACAGTTTATAATGCACATATCATTCGTAGTGATGGTCTCAACTAAAATACACTCGATAATGTTGTAGAAATAGAGGTTCATCTGTTTTCTCCATTATGTTAGGTTGGTTAAAAAACGTACGAATGACCAGTGAATGTGTAGTTTTGCTTCGACAGTTAGTTGGACAATACAGCTTTGCTTTTTAGTGTGTTGTGAGTTGTACCCTAGATGAAACATTCTTAAACAGGATCCGTAATTGATAAATACCCCAAATCACAACACATATAAAGATTTATCACATAAATTACGTGGTAAACGCTAGGATCGTGTGTTGCTTCATATCCAGTTGCATTCATTCCTAAAAGACGTCGACCTTCCTTCTCGCATACTCTGTTTCTATGATTGACTTACCGGTGAATAATTTATATTTATATTCCAGTATATAACGTTTAATACAAAAACAGTATTTGAATTCCTCTCTTCCAGGACAAAGGCAACCAACACAAAACATTAGAAAATACGATAAGCACAAAAGCACGGGCGCCAAATAGGGGAACGCTGAAATATTTGAGGAATATATAAGAGTTATACGTTTAATGACGCGATTTATCTTTTATCCTCAATCTTACCACTAGGGCACGTTTTCCCACCAGAAAGTAGCTGTTCACCATCCTGACAACCGCACGTATAATTGTTCGGTGAAGGATGGCAGAACTTACTGCATTCGCCACGTCCGTTGTTACTGCTGCACAGTGTCTGAACTAGAATTGAATTACCATGTTTTATATTTTTAATTATTGGGCTAAGGCACATTTCATTGAAAAAGGGTCTGTATTTGGTGTAATATGTTCCAGAATCTTTGCGGGATAATACACGTGAGTGTTACTAGGCATATAAAGGTATCCAAAAGCAGTATATTAAATAAATCATAATAAAGGTAAATCGTCGGGGATCTTATGATGGGAACTTCTTAAGCTGAAGCGATTTTATACCGTCTATGTTTTGAAGCTTATTTATGTACAAGGCAATAGAATCCAGTCTTCCAAGCTCTGCATTAGTGGCGATTCGTGCAATTATGTTCCTGTCCGTTTTGTGAAGTTTCGTTATGTACCTGAAACGAAAGAGCATCACAGACAGATTATTCTGTAAATGAGAACATCATGCAACATTCAAAAGTTGTTGATTACTTGCACACGGTAAAAAAAATATAAAAAATAATAATTGTACCTCTATTTCCTTATTGTGTTCCAAGAAAACATGAAAACCGGATAACTGGAAGTTTCTTTATCATTATTTTAAATAAATGTGTTATTTAAGGACATATTGCTTGTACTTACTATTGCGTATAGTAAAGATGTATTTATTTAATATGTAGTATTGCGCTTAGAATTGGGTTGTTCTAATAGGCGAGTTGGATGACATATTCATGTTAAATATAACTTGTTTGTACTGTCAATGCATAAAATAACACTCTAAAACACGAGGCATATGGATGAAACTATCGCGCCGTTTGTGTTGTTACTCTCCACTATTATGAATGCGTGCTTGTTCGAGCATATCAATATACTTTTTATAAATAAGGCAACATTGATTTTTGACATGTATGTAATGTTGAATACATTATTTTAAACTTGCACAAGGACATTTAATTTGAAATTTCCCAAACGTACAACGACCGTTACATTTCTATCCGTTAGCTGCAAATGTGGTATACTTGTATTATTGTTTACGTTGACACATGCATATGCGTATAGAAGAATATTAATATTAGTTGTTTTTTTCAATGCACATGTGTATTAAACGAGGTATAAACACATTCCATTTAACTTTGGTTATATACCACTATAGCTTAGCGGGCACCCACACAAACTATTGCACCTTCCGGAATCTATTTCAAGGCGCGCTTATAATAATATTGAAGTACAAATACATAACGGACAATTATAAAGGCAAAGAAAAAATGAACAGGAGAGGCTTACGCTTTGTTCCATGCAGTGTAGTAGAGATAGTTATCCAGAAGTTGTATGTCCAATAGATATGCATCGGGGTCATCGTGATATTGAACGCAAGTGTTCATCTTATATCCGCAACGATAAATTATATTTGTCGTGCTATCTGTTACATATAAAAAACTTGCTGAAAAAAATACGCAAAACTTACTAACCTCAACCTTTGTGTATGTATGCAATATCTGAGATAAATTTCTATAACGTGTCGTACGTTTAAATTTTTAAACCATTTTGTAAGTATAGGTGCAACGTTTTGACCTGGAAGTCATTTGTGCTGACAATTTACGCATAACTCACTCATAAGCATTGCGTTCCTTAACGCATCTTTTGAAACAAAAATGTTTTCTCGATATACTGATGCGATTTAGACAAAGGTTTGTAATACGAGTGTTATACATTATTCAACTAGCAACCACCACAATCAATTGCATTAGTCTGAACGTGTTTGCATAACGCTGAGTGTACAGTCATACCAGCAATACAACTAGCTCACACAATTAATTGTATTAATTAATTAGTGGCGATAATGGTCCATGTACCGGTTTTCGGTATAACCTTACACTATTTAAATGTTTACCCTACTGTTAAACTTATATAAAAATATAACTAAATTGTTTAATTAAGAGCGTCACCAAATACGAAAACGATGTTGTTAGAGAGTAGTGACTACGTTAGTAATAGTTGAAAGAGATGCATAGTATTTTGGCCATTAGTTTTCTACATATAAATTTGAGCTGTTGAATAATGTATACACGTTAAGTGCCTGTCGATAGGGATCTCAAAAAATTTGTCCAATACTGTAAAATACTGTTTGCATTGTAAATTATTGTCTGGTAAGACACAAAGAAAGATAAAATGTGTTTCGTTTTGCTTTTAAGCTCGCACTGAGCGAATTAAAAATCGTTAAGGCATTTAAACGCAAAATCACTGTTTATATAGAAATAAACAGCTAAGAATCTAAAATAAGTTTTAATATGAAATAACCAAGAGATATCAAAAGCTATTCTCCATATATTGGTATTTGGCATATCGTTGCATTCGTAAATGACAAATGTGAGAGCGTGAACTAAATACCCGCTACGTCGATGGCTATTCCGTTCGGCAATGTCATCGACGTGTACAGTGTGACAATATTTGTGCCGTCTGTGTTGGCGCGCTTCAGTACAGGATGAGTTGCACCGTGGTCCGACCAAAACGGAAATCTAAACAGTCATTTCCAAATTAGTTATTTTTGCAGAGTTTATTTAAAAGCAACCATGCTATTGCATTACATAAAACTAGAGCGAGCTGCTGTGCTAGCTTTGTCCACATCTATGCATTTTTTATAATATTTATTTTCATTATCAGAGAGCGTGTCTCTAGATACAATTCCAACGTTTCAATCTCAAATATACGACACAAGTGATGATCACTTTGTGTGGTCGAGAATATGTTTTCAATTTAAACCGTCGTACAGGTAAACTTATTTTTCAAAATATCATATATAACCATGCTGCAATAAACTACATTAATTTACCCTTTCGCAGGATCGATGGCAATTGTCCTCGGTTGTGTATCCAAAATCAATGTTCTATGTAAACCGTGAGGAGACACAACTCCTATTCCAGTGAACGCTGTCGAGTTTGTGGTTCTTAAAGCGGTGTAGTAAATGTTACCTGTGCTGTAGTCAAGTGCCAGTCGGTTGGGTTGTGCTCGATATATTCCTTTCAATGGAAATGTATACAAGTGAGTTTTTTAAGCTAATCAAAAAGGTTGTCCCCTAATGAGTTTGTTGTCGAGTTAGCATGCAACGCTTACTTTAGGAATTAGCATGGTTTGCTTGCTAATTGCTAATGTTAGTTTGGCATGTTATCTTTTAAATATGTTAAAATTAGCTTTTATCATTAGCATTTTAAGCATGCGAACTTTAACTAAGTACGTGTAAGTCGGTTTGCATGCTATCGATAGCTGGTAGAATTGTCATGGTAAGCGTGCTAAGATTAGTTGATATCACAATTACACGATTATAAGATAAAACCAGGGTACCTAACCTTTTATGGGACGTTGCGAGTGTAAACATGATAGTTGATGTTTTGTTCGAGGAAGATGTAAATAAAGATCTTTGTGTGGAAATAAAATGCATGCCATGAAAAACACCAGAACCGGGCTATATATTCTCTTTTTTTGAATAACAATTGCATGTCTAATGAGGTTATGAAGTTATATGTAAACATAGTTTTAACCATCACTGTTTTCAAAAGATATGAATGTCAATTGCTTACTACCACGGATGACCGCATGTTACACCGATATGTTTATTTAAATGGATTCAAAACTACGGAAAATATCTGCAATATTACAAAACGTTTCCATTTCTCATGTTTAAATCTCAATTAAATCACGTACGTATTCAGAACATACATCAATTGTTTCGTATTGCACTAAAATTAAGGTTTCCCACAATTCTGAATTTTATTTAATGGGGTTAATAGTGTTTGTGTTATTGCTATAATTGCTCTTCTTTGTAAAAAATGATGTTAGTGGGTAGGTTGGTTTGTAATGCCACATACCTATGTCTGCCAATACCCTGTATCCCGTTCCGTTTATATTTGCTGACTGAATGTACTGTGATTTGGTGTCGCCCCATATGATCCTCTGAGCTTTTGAATCGTACAATACACCGGTAGGGTCGGTGATATTTGGAACATCAAGAGCTCGCACGTTGTCATCAATGAGAGACACTTGATATATTTAATCGGGTGTACAATCGGAGACGTACACAAAGTTATCAGTCAATGGCTCTACAGGGGGAAAAGGAAATGCTTTTTACCTATGCTGTAGAAAGTTCTACTCTACACATTATTTTAACCTGCGTCAATAATTACTACTGATTGTGTTATTATTAAAGATCTAATCATGATGCTTGATTGTTTAAGGATATGTGTCTTACAAACATGTTCTTTACAAAAAATACATATTACATCTTCAATCTGGTAACAAAACAAAACGTGAAGGATTGCAGAACATGTCAACTCCGTCTGATGTGGTAAACACACATTATTCCAGCATGTTCATGAATGTTTTCACAGTCAAATATAGATAAAACAAGAATTTTAATCGCACCTGATGAACAGTTTTTGTTATTGGCATCAAGAGTGAAACCAAAAGTGCACTGGCAGTTTGCGATTCTTCCAATTGGAAAGCAGAGTTGCTCACAATCTCCGTTGTTAAGATCACATCGCCCTGAAAAAAACATACCAATATATATATATATATATATATATATATTATTTATTGAATCATTGTTTTAGATATTTATTTATTTTTTAGATATTTAGTAATTTAGTTATTTGCGTATACTTTTATTTCTTTATGTATTAATTTACTTTCATATTTATATTGTTGTTATGCATTTATTATATATACCTATATAATGACTGAATATAAACTTAAAATACATTATTTACCGCTCTCGTCTCGTTGTTCTGTAATATCAAGTATACTTATGTCAGTAACTGCTACCAGGGTAACCAGTGATTCAGTACCATTGTCTGAATCTCCGAGTGAAATAACATCTAAGTGCATGCCATCGGTAGACAAGAGCAAGTGATTCTAAAAATAAAACAGATGTATGCGTATGTTTGGTTATTAACATATATGTAGCACTGTTGATATTCAATTGATATTTAATTACTAGCTAGACAAGAAGCATGCATGACAACACACACTTAAAGTAGTTATTTTAATAAAAGTATTTTAAATAAATTGTTTGATAAATTATTTTGTACAGGGATAATTATATCATTATTTTATTTTATGTTTATTACTTCCCAATCACATGTACCCTTTAGACAATCATTTAACATCATGTTTACACAATATGATGTATTCGTTAATAAATGAATTTTTCAATAGATAAACACAGTTAATGAGACCTTATATGAATGCAGTTTCAACGGTAGTATGGTACTAGACACAAGTACATTAATCGTTTTTAGACCAGATCCATCTAGCTTCACGGACTTTAAATTGCTGCCATCGATGAAATACAATCTGGAAAAACAAACATTATGAAACTTACGAGATGCGTATTACTAGCTCATTCAAAAAATGCTTAAAAAAACCTTAACAAAGGTTATTTAGGAACATAGAAAGTTAGCGTGTGCAATCTAAAGTAACGTTAAGCTATCTTATTAAAAAATGGTTCACTAAATGTTTATGTTAAATAATTTCAGACAAAATAACGATTTTACTCAAGCTTATAATAGATTCACATGCCATTTTGACATAAAATATAATTGACAGCTGTGACCATAAGATATAGAATTAAAGAAATATCATACTCAACAGAGAGTGATCCAACGTTGTTTCAACCCGTGAATGGTAATGTCATTATTTATTTTATTATACCGAACAAATAAGCACTGACTTATTCATCCACTCAAAACTAGTCCGTTCAAATGTGATCAAGAACACCTGGCATCGTGTATTAAGATGCTCTGACGAATTTTTTATCCCATTTTTCTGTTTTCAATATTAAAACAACTCTGGGTCCTTAACACTACACAAGCAATTAGTATAGTTAACAATATGACACATCAGACTTGCGTACTTTTCAATAATTAATACAAACACTATTGATAGTGTAACGCTATTTGTAGATGTGTCATGTTTACAAAATTGCGTGGTATCAACAGTTAGTCTCTACATTGAGTTGCTTTAAAATGGTTATAAACTAGTGTTAATAGCGTATCGCACAACACAGAATGGATTTATATATTATTGATACAAATTGACTTTTTTGATATTTGAAAAACATAACGCGATTAATATTTGACTGCAACATGCAGGAAACTTAATCGAAGAACAAGTAGGTTTATTTTTGGTTCTGGCAAGTCATGGGGATTTCGTAAACACATCGTCTTTCAGGTTACAACGGTTCGCATTTATAATTGAAAACATTACAATATAGTTTGTTTTGTATAAGTAAAGGAATTTCAGAATAGAATATGTAAGACCAGTGGGTCGATGATAGTATGCTCAGAAGCGTACGATAAATTAAAAGTTTTTAATTGTTCAATTTTGCTATTCATTATTTCTAAGTTTAGATCCACGCGAGGTTGAAAGCGAAAAATGCTATCCATTGACCTTTTTCTTTGTATACCATGCACAATGCTATCACATGAGGTTTAATAAAATATTGTATCTGCTGTCTTATTCTGCACATGTTTACATACATATAGTTTGACGAGAGAGGGATTTACGTTGACCTTTTTGTCAATGAAATAACCTTAATTGAAGTAATCGGGCTATTGTGGCTGCCTTTTACATGTTGCATGTTAATTAAATATCACTCTACGGATTTAGAATGTAGAGTTATCGGACATTACATTGTTCCCCCTTGGGCTGAAATGTTATTTAAACCTTCACGTCAGCAATTATATTAGTTCACAGGAAACATCGTTTCTTATATATTAATATGAGTAACCATTTATTTTATAAATGCTTCAAACCATTTTGTTTGGCCTTTGCCCCAAAGCAGGGCATTGACATTGCAAGATAGTTTTTGTATGCGACATACGTTCGAACTATGATAAGCCTTTACACTTAAGTATTTACAATGTTTCCGTATATTATGAAGTTAAAACTCGTACACACATTTTTATTTTAAACAAGAATGTATGGAAATCAAACTAAAATGTGTAAGATTGCTTTTCCGGCTTGTGTGAGAAATTTGTTTCTTCATATCGGTAACAATTTGCACGAAAGGGTGAATGGGAAGAGCTCTAAGAAGATATAAATGCAGGTAGTAGATATTGTTGGACAGCTGACCAACGAACCAATAACACAAAGTGAAGACTAGATGGCCTCGTCCTACAAGTTTTTGTTCAAATTTCTATCATTGACAGTAAATAAATACAAATTTGATACATACCGATATATCATTGCATCGACAGAAAGGTCTCTCGGATCAGACAAAAGCAACGACGTCACAATGGTCTGCACGTTGCCTCCATTCAAGTAAGCCTTCTGAATAGCAAACCCACCTGGCCGCCCGTTGATCCATACCATGGTACTTTAAATAAATATTGGGCATTTTTTTTGAAACGCGAATATATTGTCTGAAAAGATGGTGCTAAATATGCCATTAATTAAAGACGGTATCAAGTGTTTATGTGTCAACCACTTGGCATACAACGCAAGTTAATTGTACATAAATCACATTGGTTATAATGAATAATGCTAGGTAGTGTGGTAGTCGAATGGTAACACTCTGGTCTACCATTCCAGAGGTCCCCGGTTCAATTCCTGGTCTGGACACTGGCAATTTCAGAAATGCTTCAAGTATTTCCCACCCAACTAGAGATGTACTGGTATGAAATCTTGGTAATTCTCGCGTGTATCGGTGCTATACTCTGAGAACGTAAAAGAACCAAGGGATCTATTCGCAACCAGCTAGGGTTTCGCATCCGGATTCCTTGTATCTTAATACAGCTACTGTCTCTTCTGCTTGCTGTCTCTTCAGCAAAAACCAAAGGACCCCATTGGAAATAAGTGATTGCACTTTCATGGTGTATTCTTGACTGCACGGTAAAAATAAATACATGCATGCATATGACGTTTATTCAAATGAAACCATTATGTAGAATTTGTTTTCGGTAAAAGGTCTTCTTAACGGCATATACACTATAGACCGAGTTGGCTAGCTTAGTTGGTAGCACGCTGGACTACAAATCCGACTATCGCGTGTTCAATCCTCGTCCCAGCATAATAACCTATATGGGCTTTGTTATGAAATCCTTTTGAATACCATTGCGGTATCAATAAAAAAGACATTTAACACTTTTACAAATAAATTATTTATATATAATTAAATGTTATTTTCATAAAAAACATAATTGAACAATGTAACCAAAATAAATCATTTTTAACATCAAACCAAATAGCATAGTTAAAGTAATAACTAAATATTATAAATGAGTTGATATCGTTGTTATTGTCATTTATTTATTAATTGAGAGAATGCTATTAAATTATGTATTATTGTTTAAAAACGTATTGCATACTAGTATAAATTCTGCATTCACATGTATTTATGTTTTGTTTTATCATGTTATGCAGAGTGTGTTCGTGTACTGTTTCAGATAAATAAAGTGGGCAGCTTTCCATGATCTTATTTGTTTTCCACCTATCCACCTATCGAGTACTTTGGTATTTTAAAAGTTGCCCTTAATGCTTGGAATAAAGCTATCAACAATGGAGCATGTTAGGCAAACAATCACGGATATAGTATAGTTACTTTAAAGGCGTACAGTAAGATCCCTAATACCATCCTTCCCAAACCTCTATTTCAATTCGGATGCTATCAGTGTTTGTCATAAGTATGTGCACTTTGCACTGGTAAACCAGCAAACCCATGATACTTGTTAGTAAGTTAACAAAACTGCCGAGTTAAAACTGAAATACTGTTGAAGCCGGCGAAACAACCAAACAAACAACACCGATGAATGTTACGATTGGAGAAAACACTCTATGTACATACTACGGAAGCACCACCAGCTATTTCATGCATGTTAACTATACGATTTAAATTGGACCGATTCATTATTATTTATCCAATTTAGAAGTGTTGTTTTGCGGTGTTTGCGTTTGAATGTCCATTACAAATAAGTTAAACAAAGTTTCATTTGTGGACAACATGTTTCTTTATATAGGTTCCCTCTTTAATTATATTTATTTAACAATTAATTGAAGATATAATTTCATTATAATATGACAATTCTTACGTCAATAGCGGCAGAATAGTTAGGGCAGTCGGGTTGTCTAGTCCACTCGAAATAAGCATATGCGTGTTCTGTGTAGTCCGTGAAAATACGTTAATTTGTCCACCAATTCCCGATTGTGGTCCTTGGCACCAGTACACTTTCTTGTCAACCCAATCTGCAGCCAAACCTAGCACAAAATTTAAACAAAATGTAATAAATAAAACAATAGTTCAGTTGTGAAGCAAATGAATCCATACAATCCAAAAAGAATGTAGAGGAAACTTGAAAGGTCATAAGTCTGCAAATATATGTCGACCCGTTATTGCTGATCCGTAGATTCACATATACAAAAATAGTTTGTCTCTTAAGCCGTTAAATCCAAATTTAGTTTTCAATATGAACGAAAGGGGAGACAAATGCTTACATTTACTTCTGGAAATAATAAAAACATATCAACAAGAATGATATTTTTGTCATTTGTAACACGTCATTGTGCATTTGTTGTTGGCGTATTTTTTCTTCACAATTTTGAAATATCTACACAACACAATGCCTTCATAACCGTTTTATACTATACAATTAACATTTGCTGTTGCGGATGTGAGATGTTGTTTCGTAGGAACTCCGTCTATTTTCATTGAGTAGATGTTGCTGCCGTCCGCAAAGATTATCGTTCGATCGTGGGAATCTAAAATGCCAACATTTATGTTTTTATTAATTTAGTATGTATGTATGGAACGGTTTTCATTGGTATTTGTTTTAATGCGTGTATCTCTGGCGTTAACAATACGTTGAATGGTCTAGTGGTAAAGTGTTTATTTTACTCCCTAATAGCCCGGGTTCGAATCCAAGCGAAAGACAATTTTAATTTAGCTCTTTTACTTAGTATTATCATGAGATTAGTACAAATGATACATTTTTTCAGCTGATGAACTTATTTCATTATTCACCATTATGAAAATATTGTTGTAATAATGTTGATGCATCAGGGTAAAATACAGCTATATGTAACTCACGGCTAGTATCGAATACAATAAATATTACACACCGACTGTGAGCCAATTAATATGTACTCCGGCATTGGGGAAACATGTTTTGTTCTCCTGTATAAATCTAATTTCGTCATGGATCCCTCTTACATCAGCTGCACATATTGCAGTGGCGTTAGACCAAACAAGGGCACGATGGAGAGAACCCATGGCTTCTACAAATGTTAATACATTTAGGTGTGTATCCAAACACTATACATTCATACACTTGTTTATCAAATACTCTGTTTTTCAAGGTACGGATGTCTACTACTTCGTATTGTGATTTCACTTTAGGCTCATAGGTCTTTTAATATGTGTGTATGTTACGGTCCTCATAAGCCACTTTTAGGTATATTTAAATAGTTTTAAAAATAACACTATAGGTTTGTTAACTGAACAAGAAAGCGCCATTTACTAACATTGTGATTAACGTTTGACCTGATCATCAGAAATGCATTTTAGTTTCTGATAGAGGATTTAACTGATTCTAAAACTTTCCGCACATAATAATTAACTTTGTGATTTAAAATTGAAATACTATTGTCTATATCTTAACATTGTAAGGTTTTTATTTTATTTAAGTTTTTGTCCATCGTCTTCGTTTGGTGTTCACGTGAGCTGTATATGTAACTGGTCATTTGCACCTGTTGAATCAAATGATAACATGGTTTTCTATCTCGGTAGTGTGTCTTGGGTTTAGTCACTCGTTGTGTTGTATAATAAAATAACACATGTGCATGGAGATAACAGCGTCTATAATATTTAGTTTGAACTTTAAAAATAAACAGTGGCAACTACTTGAACACGTGCGTCCATCCGAGTTCAACGTAAACCCCTCTCTACAGAGACACACGGGTTTGGTCGATTCGCTCACGCAAATGCTCTCACATGGATTTCTTGCACAGTGATATGTGAAATAAAAATGTAACTTGTTTATATGTTCGGTCGTTGAATATATTTTGTAATAAGTTATATAAGTTTGTTTATGTTGAAATCCTATGTATCCTGTTCAAATTAGAACATATGTATATATAACTACAAAAGTCTCTTTAACAAGATGCTTCCTATTAAGAGCAACATAAACAACAAAAATTAAAATTGATGTGGTAGACTTTTATACATCGACTCAAATTATAGTTCATAAAGACGTAACATTTCGTTTGTTTTAAGACATGCTAAGAGAAAAATATATTCAAATGTCAACATTGATTATCGCACATGGGCAACATCTAGTGTCAAAATTAAATGGTATGCATACAACTATAACTTCGGATGCTTTCTTATGTTTATAACACTATGTGCCGACCGATACAGAACTGTTACCCGTCTTTGTCGGTAATGGTGCGTAAAACGTTACACATGTCATTTCGGCATTATTTGATTTAAATTCCCAATGGCCCTTGTCGTCCTCTCCGGTGTGCTTGTTGAAAAGCCTTGCTTTGCCGTTAACATTGACATCAACAGTGGCGACAACGTCCTGAAAGGATACATAATTCTAAAGCTTAATGAAACTTTCTGTACAAATCAAAAGATCAACATAACAAATGAGTTTATTTAATACGTATTGTTAAAAAAAGTTAGCTTATTGAAACAGAACACGTATATAAATCGCCACAATAATGATTGTTGCGGTCGATTATTTGTTGATCATTTTCATATTCCAACACTTGCAACTCATTCAAACACAGAAATGATGTATGTTAAGCCCCTTTCGAACAAGGCGGCATATAGCAGTCGCACTGTCCATCTGTGAATCTGTTTGCACAGTCTGCTCGGAAATTCCTCCTTTAGCGATTTGTTTCTCATATATTGCTAGATTTTGAAATAATTTGGCACACATTTAAACCATAACACAACACATAACGTGTAACATCCGTCTCTCTATCTCAAAGGTCTAGATCACAATAAGATGTTAAACGTAAAAATTGACAATTAAATTGCTTAAAATGTTTGCCTCAGCCATAACATCTTCGTGTACGAATAGATTTAAAAAACGTTGATCTAATGTTAACCAATATTAGACGACGTGTTTCGTTTATTGCCCATCTCTCAATCTTACAGGTCAATATAAACACCTAGATGTCGAAGACCAAATATGTAAACTCCTGCCTCCGCCAAAACATTGTAATATATTGGTGGATTTTCGAATAACTTATCACAAAAGTTAATCATCATATGATGGTGTTTTTCGTGTACCACACCTGTCTCAAAGGCAATTTCACACTTAGAGGTCAAATATCAATTCTTAATATAAAACAACTTAAAAAACCCTGTCTCAGCCATAATAAGAATAGTTTTTTCCCCAGAATTGTGATTTTGTAAATAATTTCTAACTGCATAATGTTTATATTTTATTTTTCTCAATCATTAACGGATCATAATCATTTACTTAACTTTTATTAACAATTAAGAGCCTTCTCTTTCATATTGCATTCTCACAAAAATCATCTATGTGTAAAAATGCATTAACATTTGTTGTTAGTTTGACGCATGTGTATGTATATGTATTTATGATTGATTTATTGTTTTTGACGATGAGCTGTATATGCTTAAGTCGCAAATAAACTATCTGTTCTGTTCTGTTCATAATTTCGCCAAATGTAAACTATCATATGACGACGTGTCATGTGTTAAACCTAGCTTTAAGATTAAGGCCACGCTTTGGGGTAAAATGTCAAATTTGAAAACATAACTGGAATGTGACGGCATCTGTGTTCTATCGAACCCTTGTTGTTTAAACTGGTGCAAACACAACGGTACATACATAACGTTTTTACATAAAAACATCAGTCAATCTCGTGGCATCACTAAGTACTAAGTTTCTAACCATTGCATACTATTACCAAACTATGTCTTCAATGCTTCAGCTATTTAGTATTCAACCAAATATTACCAACATGCGAGATATAAGAAGGGTCAGGGGTCAGAGCTTAATAATTTCGGGAATATACTCGTATAATATAGAGCATTCATAAAGCCTTTTTAAATCCAATTGCCCTGGTAAGCTAAGTTGCGACCCCGCCTAATCCAGTCTTGAATATTCTGATACATCACTAGAGCAGATCTTTGGAACAATTTAAGAAAGATAGAGCAAACCTTTATCCACTTGAATGTTCAGATCGCTTCGTTAAGTTCAAATGAATCACTTACGTTCAAGTTTTGCAATTTTCAGAAATTTAATTCAATTTAAGATCATGGTACTGTTAGATTTGTCAAACAAGTAATCTTATGACAGTTCCCATGGTTTATGCTAACTATGAACGACGCACAGAGGCCATCACAAATGCTCTCTCACAACAACTGTATGGCAATTTGAGGAAAACTCGTTTATTTTATTTAAAAAAAAAACACAAATACGACGAAATTATAAACATATGTGTAATATTTCCAGGCAACTTACGGCAAATACTTCTATATCAACAAAGGTGGCGTAGTCCATTCTCCTAATCGTCGTTCGCCCTGTCCCATCCAGATTTGATTTTTCAACAGCGTCACGAACGGAATCCAACCAGTAAAGTTTTGATGATTCAATGTCTATATCTAGAGCTATTGAATAGGCTATCCCTTGAAACAAAATGGTCTTTCGATCAGTTCCGCTGAGGGAGGAACGCTCAATTTTCGCTCCAAAACAAATACCTACAACATAACATAACACGAGTAAGTGTGAACTTGTGTTAAGACCATAAGTATGTTGGTGTGATCATATTAAAACCTAGTGAACGTATGAATCTGTCATTAAAGAACTTAAATTTAAATTGAAAATTGGATACGTACAGTGTACAAAATGATAATTTGACAATTGACAATTTACATGTCTCAGTATCACAATAATACTTCCGTCACATATTACTTATTTCTTAACATCATACTTACTATAACTAATTTAAGCTCATACATCATTTGACTGATAACGCAAATAAATTACACACTTATTATAATATTACGTATTAAAGAAGCGTGTGTCTCTAAATACAAACTGTGTAATCCCTATCAGAAAGCGAATTTTAATTTTGTGCTGAATGTAAGACAATGAACAACTTAATGGCTTTTGTTATTTGTTTTAGCTCTAAATTGCATACGTGTTTGTGTTTGTATATGATGCAAAATGATATATATTTTCATAAAACTTTATTATCGTAATGATATAAGTGTATATCTAAAATTGTCGTATAAATAACAAAATAACACAAGAAACTGACTGGTGGATGGGATCGGCAACAATTCCGGTAGGCTTCTCGACGTTATCATGAACAAGGATTTTGTAATGTCCATAGTTGTGTAACGACTGAATTGCGATCCATCTAAACGTTGGATCCGTCCAATATAGATTGTTGGAAATCCAATCTACAGCTATCTTGACGTTACTCCTCGAAAGTCCATAATGCAGGTCGGAAAATGTCGCATTTGGGAGACCGTCCTCAGGATTATAATGAAGATCAGAAAGACCCGCTTTGTATCGGTTATAAAAGTACAACTTTTTCCTTGAGTAATCGACGTCGATACTCATAGGCCTGTCTAAGACGTCGTTTTTCCTGATACTCACTGCGGAATCGTTCAAATGAATCATAGTGCGACCATCATCAGTCTCAATCAACAACGAGAGAAAATGTTCCACATAAATAGGCTGAACATGATTGACAGTCCCGAATACCAGAAATCCCGATGACAAGGCATCTGTAAATAAAAAAGCCAAATGTAACATGAAGCATCTGTGTTAATATCACAATTATCTAGGTATTATTATAAACATGTCAATGATGTGACTATACATATATTCACATATATTAACACAAGGTTAGTGAGTTAAACAATTTTGATTAGTTCAACTTACCTGGAAGCTATATAACTTTGTATGAAAGCATTAATTTTGAAATATGCATTGCATTCGAGAGTATACAAAGTATGAATGTTATAAAACAAACTGATTATTAAAAGGCTTTTCACAGAATGCCCTGTTGCTTTTTTTATATACTCTTGAAAACCGCAATTTCAAAACCGCGAAGTATATGTACTTATGAAACCAAAAAAACAACACGAAGTCTATTTGTCTTGGACTATATACTATAATATGTAATAAAAACGCTTTCCATCATAACGAGGAAAAAGCTTTTTTGTATGCATTTTATTACTATCACATTATACACAATACAAAACTAAGGATTTTAGCAAACCATTTGTTATCGAAAATCTAAATTTTCTTTTCACATATTATAACACATTTTTGAGAAAGCGATCGTTATGGCCACAATAAGTTTTGAATATACATTTATTTAAAAAATCAATAACCCTATACAATATACACTTATTTTTTAAACTTTGACACACATACATATCAAGTTCATGGTGGCATAGAACTAGCTTACGATTAACCAATACGTACCACAAAACAATTTACCATTTTTTTACAACTATATTCCTGTTAGACATGTTATAATAAACACTTTTGTTCACTCACTCTCATAATAGCGCTTAACAGGGTCATACGTCACATTTATTTTAACTTTTTCAAAAAGGTTATCAAATATCTAGCTAACTGAAGCGTATCAAGATATGTTACCGAAAAATTTAATTATAACACATCAATAGTATTGATACTTATAAAGTTAATATTATTAATACTTATGAAGATGCCTTCAAAATCTTTAGCAATAACTGAACAATGAGTTTGTTGGCCTTGACGTCTAACCCGGGTATGCATTAATTCATTATCCATTTAAATGTTTGAAAAACTCCCGCGAGTATAAAAGTTAAGATATCTCCCAAAACTTATCTGCATCCTTTCGAGATGAACGAGTATAAAGTATAGGATGTACACTCTTCATTGTTTGGAAATCCGTACTATTCCGCGTAAATGTCCATGGTTAGTTTATACTATATCCTATTCCATTATGGTCCCATAATGAAACGGCCATGAATGTTTTAGCCTTTTCGTTATTTCAGATTATGCAAGTTTAGTATTAATATAAAGATGGATATGTTTTCTTTTTAAAATTGGAATAAAAAAGACAAGTCATAATACTTCAAAGAAAATTCCATTCGACCGAATGCAGTTACTCTTAAAAACAGGGTCACGGCAGTAAGATTTTGACAATAAATAGTGTTTAAAACAACGTTGTTTTGGAGAAATGCTCCAAACTTTTGCAGACATATTCAAGATGTAGGAAATAACCAAAAAAGACACGGTTGTGATTGGTTAACGGATTTTCAAACAAAAGAAAACATTAACTTTTAAGAACTCTTTAGAAATAAGCATCACGGAGGGATACTCATTGAAATATCGGAACGTAGCCCCTCACCACACATAAACACACACATTGATCTATATTACTGCATTGAACATCACATGATTTCCAAAGTGATTGTACATCCGCCATTTTGTTGGGTTGAAGTATACATAAAATGGCTGCTTATGTCAATGATGCGGTAATAAAAGACAAATACAATACATTTCTCGGATTAGCTTAGATTGTTTCGAAAATACGTCTTTTTTCTCTGAAGCCAAGGGATTTATATCCCCAATATGATCCTTTTATTTGTCTCAAATAAACAACATCAGATATGTTAAGCTCATGATCAGATATATATTTTCATATCAAGATTTAAATGTGTTTTTAATCGCCCTGTGTTCAAAAGTTGATGTGCTTCCTTAATGTATTTGGTACATAGTAACAGATGTAATTATGATACGAATGAACAAGAAACTCGGTTTACCAATTGATCTTAAATGTGTTGTTGGTTAAATGTACACTTATAGACTTAGATTAAGTTCTGCTGACTTTAATAATGTATACGGTAGATAATAAGGCAGATTTAGCTCGGGTAAGAATGGAAACAACACCCTTCAGACCAACTGCCTGTAAATGTGCTTTTACACGCAATTAATTAAGTCTTATAAAAGTTTAGTCTCGGACCTTTGACCTCAGTTAATCAACTGCTGGACTGTAAGTCCGAGAATCGCTGTCTTTTTAACAGTCCTGATAGTGACATGGCTTTACACAATCATGTTGCTTTCTAGGGATATCGGTTTTTCCCAGGCCCAGTATCGATTAGTTCCCGAGCTTCCTCTGTCACGGTGATAAATACACTTACTGACGTATTGACACTGCCAAATATTTGTTCATTTATTCAGTATAATGTGCAGAGTATTTTGAACAAATGGGACATTCTTACAGCAGAACTATCAAAGTTTGACGTATTATCTTTTACTGAGACTTGGCTTAACCGAGAATCGCTGTCTTTTGAAACACACGATCTACTTACCCCCTCCTACCACCGTCCCGAGCATAAATATCGCGCACATGATAGTCACGATGGGGTCATACTATACGTAACATTTTTTTTATACATTATGAACGCAGACCTGACCTTGAACCCATGTCATTAGAATGGATTTGTCTTGTTTTGATTATTATATAGACCACCAAATTCATCTGCGTCTTACACTAATTTAATTGATGACTATTAGTTTAGCAGTTGACACCGGTATATCATATATTATAAGAACGGATGATTTTAATATGAATAGCAATATATCTACATTAGCAAGAACACTTGATTCTCGATGCCTTGAGTACAGCCTTGTTCAAGTTATTGACGAACCAACGCATTTCACAGAAAGGTCTTGGTCAATTCTTGACTTGATGCTTCTAAGTTAACCAAACAGCTTGCTATTATCAGGTGTCGGTGATCCTTTTCTTGATAAAAATTATCGCTACAATTGTCCAATGTTTGGTGTATTCAAATATAACAAGCAAAAAAGGGAAATATACGAGCGTCTAATATGGAAATACGAGGACGGTAACTTTGATTTGTAACGCGAAACTTTCTCTTCATTTAACAAGCAATCAGTTGCAAGTTATGATGTTAACACATATTGCACTAATTTCACTAATACTATTATTCGAAATGCTAACCTTTGTATTCCACACAGGCTTATAAAGATCAAACCTCTTGACGCCCCTTGGCTCAATACACATATAAGTCGTATGATAAGAAAACGCAAACGAGCTTACAAACATGCGAAATGCAAACACAGTATATATTTTTGGTCCGAATTTTGTACACTTAGAAACCAGACCACATCATTAATTAGACAAACAAAAGATCATTACTAAGACAACCTATGCGAACAACTCAAACAAAATAACCACACGTCTAAGAACTTGTGCATAACTCCTAAGCCATTTATCAACAAACCGTATAATAACTCAATTAGTGCACTCATTAATCCCGCCGACAATTGTATCGTAACTGATTGCGTTGAAAAGGCGAACATTCTAAACAAGTTCTTTCTAAATCAGAACAATTTGATTAAAATAAAATACTGAGTGTATATTCTCGTAACACTTCTGTAGACAAAGCATATGGACCTGACGGTATAATATATCTTAAAACATGTAGAGACAAATTGTCCACCTCTTTATGTGACTTATTTAATTTCTCACTGTAAAAAAATATAATGCCAAGCTGTTGAAAAGAAGAGAACGTCAGTGCAATTGGGTGACCCTAAACTAGCGATTAAATACGGTCCTATATAATTACTTAATACAATCGAAAAAGTGTTTGAAAAAATAATATTTAAACATGTGTACAACAACCTTATTAGCAACAAAATCCTGACCTCATTTCGGTGATTCAACCAAAAACCAACTTACTTATATTTACGATACGTTTTGACATAAGTAAAGCATTTTATAAAGTCTGCCATCTGGGTCTATTACATAAACTGAATGTTATCGGCATAGGTAGACATGTACACTCTTGGTTTATAAACTTTTAAACTCTTAATTGAAGATGTCAACGCATAGTACTTCCAACCGCAGTTTCAAACAGGGTTCACTAGAGGCCGGTGTTCTACAGGGCTTTATATTAGGTACCCTATTATTTATAATATTCATAACTGATATTGTAAACGACATTCAAAGTAACATTCGTCTATTTGCCGACGACACATCCCTATACATTATCATAGATGACCCAAACACGTCAATTGCAATATTACATAACGATATCAGCCGAATATCTTTCCGGGTTTTAAAATGGCATGTCTTATTTAATCCTTACAAATCTGAAACACTTACACTCTCCAGAAAGCAACAACCGAGCACCTGTAACTTCAAACTATTGTCAACGCCACTACCGGAAGTAAGCTCTCACAAACATCTAGGAGTTGTTCCCTCGAACGATTGTAAGTGGCACATCCATATTAAATATATAACATATAAAACTTGAAGTCGAATTAATATTATGCGCAAACTTAGATTTAAACTTGACCGCAAATTACTCGAAACAATTTATACGTCATTTATCCGACCGTTGGTAGACTATTCAGACGTAATATGGGATAATTGCACTTAATCAGAAAAACATGAACTTGACAAAATTCAAACCGAGGCAGCGCGAATTGCATGAGGAGCATCCAAATTGTGAAAAGAAAATAACTGGGAACCGCTTCAAGATCGACGCTACAAACATCAACTAATACGTTTTTACAAAATGCTAAATTCCCCTTACCCCTCAGTACTTGACCGACCTGGTAACTCAAAATGTCGGAGCTGCTACTAGGTATAACCGCCGTAATGCAAATGAACTACGCACATCCGAATCAAGATTAACCCTTTACTATAATTCATTTCTACCAGCAGTTATTCGTATATGGAATATACTACCATAAGAAGTCAAAAATAGTGAATCGTTGAATATATTTAAATCCAAGCTTAAAAGAAGTTTGATTAAAACACCATCTTATGTTTATATAGGTAAACGTTATCCCCAAATACGTCATGCGCGGCAAATGACTAAATCGAGTGCGCTTTATAAACACCTTAACGCTAAAACCATCATCGAATCCCCACTATGTTCATTCGGGGATATTGTATCCAATTACCACTTCTTCCTCGTATGTACTTATTTTAACGCAATACGTATAACATTAATGAACAGTATCTTCAGAAAAACCAGCGACGTTGAGCTTGGTATTCTACTTTTCGGTAATACACATCTTAACGAAATGGAAAACTCTGATATTTTTCTACATGTTCATCAATTTATTAAAGTACCCCTGCGATTCAATTAATATCTAAAAATATCAATAACGTAATCATATAAATTGCTATATTAATACAACCCATATATAGTTTATAAACATGTTATAGAAAAAAATATGTTAGGATCAAAAGCTAGTTAAAATGTATAACTATGTATTATGGGCCGGAGCTCTTTATTTACAAAAAATAAAATTCACTTGACTTGACTTACTTATTTGCGTGTTTTATCTTAAGTATAAAGTGTAAATCCTTAAGCTTGTTCTTTCGTCAATCCGTGTCGTCATAATCAGATATTTGTTGCATGCAAATTCAACAAAAACTTTAAAAGACAATGCAAAAAATAAATTATTTAAAATTACAAATTTCTTACCAGAACCATCGACTTCAAAAATAGCAAACACTGTTACAATAATGCGAATCGTCCACACTTCGACAATAGCGTTGTTTGTAATATCGATATACAGTCGTTTATGGCTTCACGTCTCAACAGGAAAGTTTAAAAACTGCGAAATCGGTGGGCGCAGCACCGTGATAAGATCTACGATTCAATTCATTCAATATTGCTCGAGATACTGCGGTTTGGTAGCACGCTGTAACGGTGCCAGAACAGTTTGTTTGTATTTGTTTTCATGAACAAATACTTTGTGTTGTTTGTTAAAATCCGACTTATAGAGTTGTAAAGCTTTTTTAAGACAAAATATTATTAATACAATTGCAAACATCCGTCAAAAATAAAGTTATATTATAAGATCGGAATCAAATGCCTTCTTTATTGGGTTTTATTATCATCGCCTGTCAAAAAGTGTCCCTCTTAGTGTGACTAGCAATAAAAAATATACAACTTGTTATTTCTTAAACAACAGATTTTCAAAGTATCTTTTTGTAAAACAATTTAAACGCACGATTTAATACAAACACTAAAGTTGGGCCGAATATTTGGCCATCGTTAATTTAAAAAAAAACAGTACACGTCAAACACTATGTAAAAACATTACTCATTTTACTTTTTATGATTTAAACTATTAATAGTATGCAAGAAAACACAAACAGTCGCGAAAATTGTGTCTACATTAGTAATTCTATGTCGTTTTAATTGCAATTATTATAAGAGTGCCTTCAGGTGAAATTAATATTTTATCAACACTCGACTTACCGACGACAAGGTATTCAGTGTTGGTGTTAAAGTAAGTCAAACGCAATAAAAAAATGTGCATAAAGTATGTAAATGGTTATTTCCCGTTCGTTACCTGTTGGAAATACCCGTGAAAACCGAATCGTAATCGGGTTGACCAGGAAGTTTCAATACAAACATAAAGTTAATAATGCTCATTTTGCAACGCGTTATTACAATACTGCACAAGTAACATACCCATGAACGATTAAACACCACGGCACGAGATAGAGCAAACGCTTATTGTCAGATGACACGCTACATAATACAGGTTTAAATATTTATAACATGTAAGTTTGAAGGAGTATTCGTATGGGCTTGCAAGTAATATTACCATTATGCATTAAAATCACATCCCCGTGTGCGAATAAAATAATTTTGGTCTTTCATTAAAGCATGATGTCACTGCACTTATTACTGATTATACAAATGTCATTAGTGAATTACAATGATAAAAGAGTTGACTAATACACGGATTGCATTTCGTTGAAGTAACACATGACGTTATATTAAAACATAAACTTAAAATATAAAACATTCTGAAAACTTCTACCGGTGCCTTGGAAAAAACACTACATAAACTAGGTGTCATGTGTTATTACAGGGATGTTTTAATAAATTAAAAAAATGAACAAAACTGTTCTTTCCCGAAACACCGACTTTATAAAATGCAAAAATAGTCACAATAACGCGAACAGTCCACATTTCTACAAACGTGTTGATCGCTCGATCAACATACAGTCAAGTGATTTGCAGCAACTTCTCAATACGGAATTTTAGAAACTGAGCAGTTGCGTGTCTGATTACATAACAAATTTGCGTTATATTTAATATTGTATTAATATTCAAATCAAATGTGTTTGAAAAAAATAAATAATTATATAAATAAATGAATTATAGATTCAAAATGTATAACATTTGTTTAGGGCACAGTTGAAATGACATGTCATATACTACTGCTCACATCTAGCAAAACAAATTAGAAACGTTATAAACTGATTTGCTTTAATGTGGTTTATTTGTATGTTTAATGTGATAACTAAATTGAATTGCAGTACAATAGCGTAATGTGGATATTTGCACGGAACTGTTTGTTTTGTGATACATTCATGGTTAAGTTTTGAGCTTTAGGAGTTGTAACTTT
The DNA here is from genome assembly GCA_007657795.1 of Dreissena rostriformis. NCBI lineage: Eukaryota > Metazoa > Mollusca > Bivalvia > Myida > Dreissenidae > Dreissena > Dreissena rostriformis. The sequence goes on from VMBQ01003155.1 coordinate 104,900, forward strand.
TTTCTTACATAATTTTATTGTTTAATGTTTCCATTAATATGCAATAATATCATCGTATTTTGTTGTTAAGCTTTTGAATACCAAAGAATCAACGTATAGTGAACATTGCATTAAAAGGGCACTTGCTTATGTTTGTGAGTTTAGATGACATGCTCTTAATCATTTAACAATTAATTGGGAGAAGTTTATTTAAAGTTATTTTATCACAACCCAAATCCGTATATATCAATTTATATAGAGCAACACAATCTACCTGATTACCTTTCAAAACCATTATATTTACAAAGGGTACATCAATACATCGGAATTTGCTTCACGGTTACGATACAAAAACAATAAAGTAACGTAACATTAAGGCCGTGTTAACAAAAGCAGCACACGTAGAAACCATGTAGTACTAACATTTTATAATAAATTCCCTTAAGGGCTAGTATGGATGTTTGTTTGTAAGGTGGATTCAATAAGATATGCATAAGTGTAACAGGGAAGTTAAACAAATCCCTGATTGGTATTGTTTGTCGCAAATGAACAGATTACTTTTCAAGCGTTTATTTGTTAACAAGCCACGGTGTGCCGAAATCATTCAAACTGTTAATCGACCACATACTTGGTATAATACGTTAATTATTGGAAAAAGTTTAATCATGAAATGTGTGTAGATTGCAGCGGAATACAACAAAAAAAGAAAAATGATATAACAATACATAAGACATGTGTTTTCGCAGTAAATATACCTGTATTAACAAAACGTTAAGATGCACAAACCAAAAAATGTGAAAATATGAAAAACAGTTATATTGTGTTTTTTTCTTATCACCAAATAGGAAGGCTCAATTCTTTTCAGGAAAACAATTATCCATCGACATTATACCATTTTTGCGTTTGAAAATAATGTACAGTATAAAAAGCCCGTTGAATATATCGATATTTGTAAACACAGATCATCAATTCGCAACAAAGTTACACTATTGTGTGCTTTTCTGCCGTAAACCGTTAATTTAGGAGCTCTTTTTAATCATTCAAGTATGATGCTATTTTAATAACGTTCAAACAAGCGTCTTTTAATATTTGTTCTTCAAGGATTTATATAGACGATATATATATTTATTGTTTAAGGTAAACGTTCATTATATTATCAAACGTATAATATATCTATAAATAAGGGTCATCGCATTTGCACAATATCTTATTGCTAAAAATATCAATAACACCCTTTGAGTTATAATTTGCAATCTAAGCAACACTATCGGATTAATATTATGTCAAATTAGATGTGAACAAATGATACACTCGGTATATAGGTGGGCTTAATTTAAAGAATTTAAGTTTCCGAAAGTATATACGAAAAATAATCTATGGTGCCAGGTTTTAAAATAAAGTTTAGACAACCTTGGCATTGGCTATATGCTCAATATTCCTGATATGACATTGAATACATTTGGAAATCAAAGACTGAAAGATCAATTTGTACAAGAATGGAATGATACAGTAGATTCACAGCCCAAAATGGAATTCTTCTTAAAATTATTAAAACAAAAGCTTCGAATATGAAGAATACATTGATTGTATATCCAATGCAAATTCCAATATCTAAATGAAAAAATTTCGATTTAGTTCCAATTGCCTTGAAATAGAAGTTGGCAGATATAATAGGATATCACGAGAAGAGCGGTAGTGCAAACTTTGTAATCAAAATGTATGTGAATCAGAATATCACGTTTTACTTTGTTGTCCATTATATAACGAATTCCGTATAAAATACAATATCAGGCCATCTTGGCCTGCCATAGGTAAATACATATCAATGATGCAATATTCCAAACTAATATCTCATACTATAACTCAAAATGACGTAATGAACTTAACAAAACAGTAACTAATTTGCGGTGTTAGCTTGTGTAAACAGTGCAAATCCCTAAGGTTGTTCGGTCGTCCATCATTTTCGTGATAAACAGATATTTATTGCATTTAAATTTAACAAAAAAGTAAAAGAAAATACAAAAACAGTTGTTTTCAAAATTTCAAATTTCTCACCCGAACGATCGACTTCAAAAATAGCAAACAAAAATGCGAATTGTCCACATTTAGACAATAGCTTTATTTTTAATATCGATATATAGGCGTTTATGGCTACACGTCTCAATACGGAAGTTTTAAAACTACGCAATCGGTAGGCATAGTACCGTGACAAGATCTCAGATTCAATGCATTCAATAGCGACCGATATAATGCGGTTTGGTAGCACGCTGTAATGGTGCCTGAACAGTTATTTTGTATTTATTTTAATGAACAAATACATTGTGTTGCTTGTAAAAACGTGACTAAGAGAGTTGTAAAACATTAAGACAAAATTGTATTAACAAAATTGCAAAGCAAACATGCGTCAAAGCTAAAGTTATATTATAAAATCGGAGTCACATGCCTTCTTTTCGGGGTTTTATTAACATCGCCTATCGAAAGTGTCCCTCTTAGTTTGACTAGCAATAACAAATATACAACTTGTTATTTCTCAAACAAAACGGATTTTCAAAGTATCTTTTTGCTAAGCAATGTATACGCGCGATTAAATGCAAAAACTAAACTTGTACCAAATATTTGACCATTATTAACGTTTTAAAAAACAGAACACAGTAAACGCTATTTGAAAACATTAAAATTTGCACAAACTCACTTCTTTGTGTATGTTTAAATACCAAAAGGCTGTCTTGTCGAAGAATACGAGCACTTTAGCGAAAGAGACTCACTACAGAAAATATGCTTACTAAAAACGCAGTATTAAGTGTACTTCACAAATACGTAAAACGTACACTCACAAATTTGCCATTTTAGTTTTCATAAGTAAGCGTTATTGAAAAAGTCGAACATTTGCAAAAAAATTGGACGGGCGGGCTCTTACGCCGCTCCCGCAACCACCAAAATCTGGCTTTGGATATACTATATATTACATACACAGTTAACATTTATTGAAGACACTGAAATTAATAAATCTGTGTTATATTTGTTGCTAATTTTTTAATAGACTGTTTTTATTAAATTAAATGAAATAAACCAATAATTGTGTGTTTTAAACAAACTGTATAATTGGCGTTATTTGTGACATATTTGAAGTAGATTCGTGATCAATCCGCAAATTCACAAATGTCCGTATCAGTAAATAACACAAACAAACTCTTTAAGATCAATTAACGAAGCATAAGAATACACTTCAAATATATTAATAATTTACTTCATTCAATAATTCGCGGCCAAACTGTTGAACTGTTCTAAACGTTTGTCTAATAAATTCAATAATAACCTGATATTATAATAACTGACACGAACATATACACTTCAGTTAAAACTGTGATTTAGTGTTAAAAACATGAACACATAACATGTACAGAAGATAAGTAACTGGTTATTACCCGTTAATTGTAACAAAAACCAGTCAACACCGTATCTAATTCGTTTTGACACGGACGTTTTTAAACAAAACTGAAGTCAATAATGTTCATTTTGACGATGCGTTAGTACTATAATGAACAATTAACCTGCATTTGCAGCATGTACAACCGCGGATCGAGATAGAGCCAGCGTATATTGTAAAAAACATGCTACAAATACAGGAATAAGTATTATATTGCTGTTAGTTTGAATGAGTATGCAAGGCTTGCAAGTAACATAACCATAACGCATTATCGAACATATGATGATGATGATTATGGTGGTGGTGAGGATGATAATGATGATGATGATGATAATAATGATGATGATAATGATGATGATGATGATGATGATGATTATTATTATGATGCTGCTGATGATTATGAAGATGATGATGACGACGACGACGACGATGATGATGATGATGATGATGATGATGATGATGATAATGATGATAATGATGATGATGATTATGATGATGATGATGATGATGATGATGATGATGATGATGATGATGATGATGATGATGATGATGATGATCATGATGATGATGATGATCATGATGATGATGATGATGATGATGATGATTCGAGGTAAACCTTTGAGGGCACGTTTTGTATACCATCAACACCGCTTACTACAAAGCTTTGAGACTTATGTGGATGTTATATTCAGACACTCCAAACACACCCACATGACCTGGTCTCATAACAATCAATGTTCCTTCAAGCCTAAAGAATGCCACAGCTTCACACTGAAAGCTTGCATTTGTATCGCAACCTTCTTCAATAAAGCCAGCAGTCCAGATGTACCGTGCACCAGCATGTGACCTGCGTCAGCATTTGCTGATCAAATTTGTAGTTGTGGAAGCATATAACATGATGGCGCACGGTACGTCAAACAAACTGTATTTACCCGTACCGTATTTAATGTATTATGCAGTAAATTAATGCATGAACCGATAATGTAAATAAGCTTTTCACAATACCGTGTTATAAGAATCCTATTTTGGTATGTGTATGACATTACATAGCTCATTAAACTTTAATAATTTGGAGTAGCGTGTTATAAAACTGTTGAAATACCAGAAGACGAGAGCTCAAGATAACCCTTGAACGCGTTCTGCCTTGTGACAGGTACATTTTGTGTATATCTTATTTTAACCGAATGTTTAAATTCTAGCGTGCTTCACCGAATATCGCTTAGGGTTTTTATGAGTTATACGCGATCGTCAGCACATTAACATAACACTTTATATGACATACCAAAGATGGTTGCGATCTATATGCGCAGTGTATCTACATATAGTTATCACTGTGTTCAATAGTAAAGTCTTGAAAATTCTCCTATATAAATGCACCTAATGTCCATATATGTGCCAATGCGGGTTACTTGTCTTAAAATTTAATATAAATAAAAATACAATACCATAAGTAACATTTATAAATGCATCAATCGAATACGAAGTTTGTGGTGTGTTGTCAAATACTAACGATGTAATTCCAACTTTTGTTTTCAACATGAGACTGAGAGAATTCATACAATCACTAAAAGTTTCATTACTTAAAAGTTGAACTATCCAACATTTAGACACAGCACTTTCACATTCGTGTTAAGTGTGGCCGATAGTCTGTTTAAAGTTCATGTGTTCGTTTCAAAAAGAATGCCGAACGCCCAACCAGTTTGTAATCAATTTGATATGTATTCCATTTTATTTAAAACAATACAAATGTTGTTTTGTTTCTTTCTTATATTCTTAATGTCATTCGTTATCTCTGTTAACTGCGCAAAAGAAACTCTCTTGCAATTAAAAAAATCACTTAATCATACACATATGCATAGTATCGTTTGATTCAAGTAAGAAGTTACAGTATGAAGTATTGAAGTATGTTTTGAGAGGCCATTTAAACTTATATTTATTTCTCGCGCTGGTAGTTTAGCGATCGTCCAAATAAAAAGTCAGTGCATTTTTAAAGTTAAAAATCATTGTTATAATTTAATGAATTGTTTCACTGAAATTTCGTGTTTAAGATTTCATTTAATAATAATAACTTTCTTTGGTCCTTTGATAGAGTTTCGTTTAAACTGATTATATTATGTTCGCGAAAGCGTTCATTACATTATCAAACTTATAATACATCTATAAATTAGGGGCATCGCATTGGAATCATATTTTATTATTACATACATCAATAGTCTGCATTGAGATATAATTTACAATGTGAGCAACACTATTTGATTTATATAACGTCAAATAAGATGCGAACGAAAGACACACTCAGTAATAAGTTATGCTTAATTTAAAGTATTGTTGATACCTTCCACATAATAATGAAAATACACATTTGCATTAAGTATAATATACACGCGTGTTAATCTATTAGGAAAGTGGCTGACAATGCACTAAATCAAGGTTTTAAACAAACACGTAAAGTTTACGAAAGTTTAACTTTAAATTCAAATACAAATACTACAAACATTCCAAAATTCTAACTCATTATACAACTCAATATGGTGTCATGTACTTGAACATAGAGTAATTAATCTTGCGTGTGTTGGTTTGAGTCGCCAGTGTAAATCCTTAAGGTAATTATTTTGTCCTTTATAGTCGTATTAATCATATTTTATTGCAAGTAAATTTAACAAAAAAAAACAGGAAAATGCTAATAAATCAATTATTTAAAACTATTAACTAATCGCTCGTACCATCGACAGTCACTATAATGCGAAACGTCGATATTCTAACAAAAGCATTGTTTTGTCTTGTCGATATAGACTCGAAAATACGGACGTTTTAAAACTGTTCAATCAATAGGGACTGCACCATGACTTGGTTCACGATTAAATTAATTCAATAACGCTCGATATCCTGCGGTTTAGTAGTAAGCTGTAACGGTGCCAGAAAAGTTAGTTATTGTTTGTTGTATTGAACAAATACATCGTGTTG